>VBVR01001234.1:22401-32789 GCA_011638315.1 Tetramorium parvispinum | reverse complement strand
TTTAAAACACGCGGACGCTTACACGACGGCCGACGGACGTCGACGGGATGAGCTTTCCTTCCCTTCCCTCGCAATAAAGTCTCAAATCACGGTAGTAATCTGAACTGTGAGCGCATCGAACTGTTTCCTCAAGCATGACGCCTACGCATTTCGTTGCAGCAGTTCCTCGAGTCAAGGTTAAAAAGCGTCGGAAACTATTTCCGACGCTCAAAGAGCTTGAGCTCGCGCTCAATGGATATTGGCCCTACAATCGGAAGTTCGGAACCGTGTCGAAGTTAACAGCGACGGAAGTTCTTGTTCAAACTCTATCTGTCGGCTTTGTAATTGTGTGCAGAAATCTATCGGAACTCGATGTCGATCGTTTGCAATCAGACACGTCCTCAAAATACTTTCTCTGTTTTCTTCTCACGTTCAGAGGAAATGTGACTTTTTTACTATTTGAATAATTAGTGCTAAATTTTCGCAATCGTAAATCAATTGGACAAAATGAATGATAGGCAGTGATATCCGTCATTGGATTTCTTCGATGAAATCATTCGCCTAGCTGACTCGCTAAATCGTGACCGCAAAGTATTCCGAGCATAAACAAAATTACTCATCTGCTCTGTTCGTCATCGTCCGCTTTTACACCCGGCCGAGCAAGCGGACTCTGAATTATTAATCTCAAACAGATTGCTTTACTGCAAGACTAATTTGAAACTCAGCTTCATTAACAGCCTAAACTTTTCTTGTTAGAGCAAAAATTAAGAGTGCCGAGATAAATCCTTCAATTCAACTTTGACCGTCGTTTCTTCGATATTCAACGCGAACTGCGCCAAGGCTGCTCTCGGTTGAGAGGCCTTAAAAATTCATTATTGTTTTCGATCGTTCCCTCGTTATTTATTGAGAAATCCTTCGGAGAGATAGCTCCGATTTTATTTTTACATAAGCGGTTCTCATTGCAAGTAAAATAATCGTCTGTTCTTGACATCCTTTCACGATATCATTAGAATATTTTCGAGAGATAGAGGTTACTCGCGAGAGATGACCCGGCGCGTATCTTGAGAATTGAAGGTGAGGAACGAGCATTAGAATTAGCGCGACGTCCTAAGACCGCGTCTAACTTTAGATTGCTTATTTTTGCGCGCTCCTATCGTCCGCGGTATAACGTCGTGTCATCCAAATAGAAATCCCGACCGAACTCTCTCTGCGGGCAAGTCGGGCCTTGAAGAGCCGTTCCTGTCGCCGATCGTCACCGAGCGTTACCTCGATTACCTCGGAACGACAGCAGGCTCGATTATCGTCGGACACGAGGCAAGAAAATCGAAACTGAATAAAAGTGAAACGGTAAAAGCGGACTGACGAGCGGGCTAAAAGTTGAATGGAACTTAAAATACGGTTCGATATCGAGCCCGTTACCTATCGACATTTACCTACGTATGCATATTCCGCTGCGGAATATTGCATGAGAATTTGCTGGATATGAGCCTTTTCGCTTGAAAGTTTGTCAGTTTCGCGTATCGAATACCTAGAATATTAACGTTGAGCCAAGTAACTTCCGTTAATTCGTGAAATCGAGCTAGTTCCATCGTTAGCGTAATTGGTATTTTTGCACCGCGCTGTCAATCTCTTTGAGTAGCAACGTTTTCGAAACGAATTGGCTGTAATTATAGCCAACGTGCAGATTCATCATTGCCGCAAGTACGTGCGGCGTTTGACACCAAACACCGCGAAATTCGTTACGGAGAAAAAAAATGAGATCTTGCGAGAAGACTCGCTCCGGATATAGGCCGGTAGATATTCCGTCACTGCCCCTCTCCTCTCTCTCTCTCTCTTTCTCTCTTCTCTTTCTGCTCACATACAACTCACATCCGCGCACACATAATACACGTAGTAGTCGCGATTCGCCGTCGTCGACGAAAATATCATCGACCAAGCGAACGAAGCGAACGAAGCAGAGTGCCGCAGAACCGTCCAACGGAACTGGGAACTTCGTCGACCGTCTAATATCTCCCGTGATTCGTCAAGGCGATTTGTCGCCTTGATCCGTTCGCAAATCTTCTCTTGAAGAGCAACGTCAAGTAGATGCAAAGAGATACTGTTGCGCTTATCGTACTAACGGTGCAAAGTTTTTTTTTTTTTTCACGATGACAACGACCTTGCTGTTATCAACATTCTTTGTAACCCTATCGATCTATGAATCCAAGGAGAGCCTATTTTATCCGATTCGCGGAGTGAAGCATGTACGAAGCCAGGTGCGCCCTGGCATAAAACGTCGCGCGTCGTTGCATAATTTTTCTAAAAATACACGAAAACGGGACGTTCGCGAGAGAATCGCGCGAGCGTCTGAAATATTCGCGTCGCGACGACGACACCCGGCGCCCGGCTTCGCGTAATCGCGAATGGTGCAGTGCTACATTCAACAATTCGCCGACGACACGACGGTCGAATGGTGAATGGTGGATATTGCCTTGTAAATAAGTGTCGCGAGAGTTTCGCGCGGAGGAAGAGGAGCGCGAAGCCTCTCGCATACATGGTGTGTTGTGCCTATTTCGAGTGAGAAACCCTCCCCGTCTGCCGTCTCGGCAGCGGGAAACTGATTCAGGCAGAGTCCAGGCCGCTCGGCGTGCCCGGAGGATCGGCATCAAGGTATGAGCCCGAGATCGGTGGACGCCTCGCGTTCGCGTGGCGTATTCGCATTGCCATATTTGACGTTGGTCGAGTGGAGACGTTTTATCGGGACCCTCGACTCTCCTTCCGTTCGCGAGGATCGCGCAGAATCCTCGACTCTCCTCCTCACGTGCCTCACCCTCTGTACTGCCTCGCTCCATTCGTCGCCGCTGATTTCGTACTGCCATAATCGGCTCGAAATTCGCTATTCTCGATGAAACGCGCGACGGCCACGGACGAGCGGACCAGCGACAAGACTTCGTGCACGGTCGCGAGATATATTTAAACGCACGCGTCTCGTGTTACTCGCGCATCATGCCGAGCCTAGAATAGTTATTCGCACGCGCGCGCGTCATTCCCTCGATTCCTTCTCGACGCAATAACGGCGCGATCGTCGACGTTTGGAATCCATTCCGTCGCATACAAGACGGACTCTCCTTTCTCCTCTGAAGAGCCATGCTTCGCGAACGTTACCGTCTTAAATATCAAGAGAGAGATTTCCTCGAAATTCCATACTGATTCTTCACGCGAGATTCCGTCGAGCTCGCTTGACCTGATATCGGCAGATTCCAGAAATGGCTCGAGGGCGGCAGGACGGAAGGCGTAGAACGACGGTGAGGATGGCTCGGAGTCGGGGTCCATTGTTGCCGTCTTAATGTCCCTCTTCCTGCCAATAACCTCCCCTCGTTCTGTCGCCGCGCACAATGACATCCTTAATGGCCGCCCGGAAGGCACCGGCGCGGCTTAAAGACACGATCCTGGCTTCTCTTTTCCGCAACGAGCGTGTACACGTCATAATGCTATTGTCTCTCTATATCTCTCTCAGTCCGTTTCAAATGTGTTCGAAATTGATCGCTCTTTGATTCGTCGGCGTTGATATTTGTGTAACTTTCGGAAGTGTCACTTTGCTTGAATTCCATTCCTCGCGTCGACAGCCGACGTACGGTTTCCGGAAAAAAGGCGGAGAACAAAAATATATAACGAAACGATACTTCTTCAAGTGGCCGTCGTGCGTTCGATACGTTTCTTTCCTCTTCTCGAGCCCTGTCGATCCCAAACATCGGCGGTCTGTCGTAATGTCGGGTAAAGTCCGGAAGTAAAGGTCAGCAATTAGCCACAATGTAACGCGGCGCGCTGGCTATCGGCTATTACGGATCGGGAGGCACAAAATGTCACGAGCAGAATCAGAGGCGCCGACGATTCTGCGTTCGACATTCACGGCTGGACGAGCACATAGAGCGCACAGAGCATGTGAGCGAGGTAACGCGAGGTCGCGCGGATTCCGTGACCACGCTCTCGAGGAAGCTACGCGAGCCGGCGCGAACCAGCAAGAGAGAAGATTGGACGCAAGCGAGCCCCATAATGTAATGTTAAGCTTAGCTGGTTGAACACGGGTCAAATATATCGCCAATTGACGCATTTGGTCCCCTTCAACCAGCTGTAGTTGACATTAGACATCAGCCCCGAGAGATCGCCGACACGACGTACGATCGCCGCCGCGGTTCATCCAGTTAGTGAGTTCGTGACAGTGAGAACAAAGTGACAGTTTTCAACTTGGTCCGGACAACTTGGACAATAAGCTCACGAGAACACTAGTAAAAATGCATACACCCATGAAAAGGATAAAGCGGCGTTGTGTAAGCTGAACTGTGTGCGATTTTTACGTATATTCTAGTAGCACGTGGAAGCGTTCACTGGTTCACACGTGGCATGGGAGCAAGATCCATAAGTTGATCGTAAACTCTCGTCATTGGTACGTAGGCAGGCAATAAAATGGCTGTGTTAGCGTGCTCTTGTGTGTATGGCGAGATTGAGATTATTGGCAGACGTCGAGCACTTGTGGACAGGCGAGAAATATCAAATCGGCGACGTTTTGACAAAAGGGCATTTTTCCATGCAGACCGCGTAACGTAAGGAATATCAGTGGAATTCTAAAATATTGGTCCATTGAGTTCCACTTGAGTTTGAGACCTTGACTGTACTCGCTTTTTATCGTTCTCTAAGATGGACAAGTATTATTAACTTCGAAACCTTTGTCGCGAGTGTCGAGTGAGTGAGAGAATGAGAGGAAGGATAAATTACGTATGAGCAATCTGTTGTTTGTATCAATGAAACAAAATGAAAATAAAACAATTGTAAGAAGCGTTATGTATACATGTGTAAATTAAGATTTATATTTAAGCTTCTCGCGTGTGGGGGACCCTGTAAAATCAATTTAACGGAGTTGGACAAATGATGATCGCATTATCCGACATTTCATTTGAACTTGCTATAGCGGCAACGTTCATGTCTGCCTATACTTTACAGCCATCGACAGGATTCGTCGGAACGATACCTTCCCGTGAGCTTTAAAAGCTCCCTGAGTCACGGCGTTTGTTCAAAATTTACTGCAGCGGCGTAGTTCCGCGCGATAACTGCCGCCTATATAAAAGTTAAGTCTACGAATAACGGCTAGTATATAAACGATCTTACGACTCTCCGGGCACTTATATCCGACAGAATCGCCTCACTAAATCCGGATTTCGTCATTAAATCCCCTTTTGTGGTCGGTTCTCTCGGTACAGCGGACTGCTCCGACGAACAGTCTCAGTAGTGTGCACTCGTTGCAGCAAATTGCTATTGCGACATGTGATATATGCCGCGCAAACACAGTAAATCAACAAATCCGAAAGTAAGTTAAAAATGCAAAAATTAAGAGAAAAAGAGAGAAAAAGTTATAAAAACTTGTTATATGCCAGGAAAAAGTTTAAAATGCGTAGAAATATAATGTTAATGCAGAATATTCTCAAAGAGAAATTACTGTTAATTGTAAAGAATAAGAAATTGAACAAGCCAAGTGCACTAGTTACATAAGTAGGATTCGTTGTATTTCGCGTAATAGTAGTCGAAATAAATACTAATAGTGTAATAGAATTATAGAAATATAATCGCTAATAAATATAATGTTGTTAAAATGTGTGTGTAGTTTTTCCTCTGCGTATTATAATTTATAAAAAATAAACGTACACACATAAATACATTTTTAAAGCCTTCGACTCGATATGTTTGACAGATGATTCTATATATAAAAAATACTTGAAATAAAAAGAATTCTTTAACAAAATAGTCTAATTAGCCAATACTTATCATTCTTAAGCATCTTACATCAATTTAGATAATGAATGAACTAACAAAAGATAATTTTTAAATTTAAATAGAATTACAGTAAAAGGGAACGAAAACGAACGTAGAGATACTAAAAAGGTAAAACGCGGAATGGCGAAGCGAATGCAACAAAAAAAGAAAAACAATACGCGTCGTCGACGGTAGGAGACAAGTGCAATTATTTTTTAATTATTCCTCGCAACAACAATTATGCTTCTAATTATTCCGACGTTTATTAGACTTAATTGTATAAATTTGCGGCACTTCAGGCGTCGAATACGGATCTTTCGTTGTATTATTGTCGCCGGCTTCGCACAGTTGTCGAATACTTTTTTAGTAATTCTATTATACTGCAGAAGAGGAAAGGACATTAACGATTCTCCTCGTGTATAATGATCCTCGTGTATCTACTGCTTTATAGGCGATATATAAACTTCGTAAAAGTTTTAATAACAGAAGAAAACAGAATTAATTTTACGATTTACGATACGTTCAGCTTTTACTAATAAAAGTTACGAATTAATTATACTCGAGTAACAATTAAAAGTCAATCAAATGGAAATTCAATAATGTAAAACGGCATGATTGAACGGCTTTTGTTTTAAAAATTTCTTTTTTTTTCACGTAGCCAGCGTCTCACCACAAAGTTACGGTAATTGAAGGACTTAAGTGGCATCTTCCACAAGTTACAGAGGAACGAAAAGAGGGCAAGCGCCAATATTCTAATCCGTCTACGGCGACGATAACGACGATAACGACGTGGCAGTGGCAGCCGGTTGGTTACAGACTCGACCTAAATATCTGTTTTAATTAAATTCCACCCTGATATACGTTTCGTTAGCGCGACAGGCTAATAAAGGTTAATTATTGATTCGCGTATATGTACTTCTACTGAAAACAAATCTCGTACAGTCGAGATTCAGTTTCCGGATAAAATCGCGGACGATCGCTCACTACTACGATCTGATACTCATCGACGAAAGCGATAACGCATTTACTGTAGTTCGATAATCCTAACGCGCCGGGAGATATCGCCGATGGAATGGTGAGTGATAGCGAAGCGATTAATCTCTCTTTCCATTTTCCTTTTCGCGGAATATTTGCTAATGCGGTGTAATCGCACTTAATAGCTTTTATGCAGATAAAGTTGGCAGATATTTTAAATTCGGATATAGATCTCAAGATTATTTTCAATATTAAAAATACAGAGAAATTCAATTCATAAATCGAGAAATGAGATTAATATATGTTAAACGACATATATGGAGACAATCAGAATATGCAGACAGATAGAATTGTCTGATGCGTTTCATTCTTTAATTAGATTATTATTAATCCGCAGAAGTTATTCCAGAATATAAATAAATTCAATTACGTAATAAGCATTAAATGAGGACACAAGAGCGAGCAATTTAAACAACAGTCTGATTTTAAGAGACCCTCGAAGAAAGTAAACTAAAACTACAATGTGTATCAACGAACTTAGGAAACTTGGAAGCGTAACGGAAAATTACTCATCTCTCAACTATGTTCAAGAATGAGAGGGAGATACGCGAAGATGGGAGAAGCTGAAAAACGTACAAGATTTCTCAGTTGCGTGCTTATTCGGCCCACACACATTCCCAATGACCAATTTAAATTCTTCCTCCGTTAACCACTCACAAGTACGGTTATCTTTCTCCCGCCTCCTTTTCGCTCGAAACGAGTCCAAAGCCGCAAGAGCAAAGTTGGATTAACGCGTCAAAAGGATTCATCTGCGTCCGCAGCCACCGCGCGAGGCAGTGGCGAAGAAAAAAGAGAGGAAGACGCGGGGACGGCGCCAAGCTCTCGCAAATTAGTTTGAGTGCATTTCACGAGACCGCAAAGTAGGGGCCTCTAAGTAATGTAATCTCGTCCGTGGTGATGTCGCCCGCCGTGTCGGTGGCGAAGGCGAAGCCGGCGCTTGCTGCCGGTGCGATGGGTAGATGAGGGGAGGAGGGGGGGGGATGATATAGGTATCGCCGTCGGGGTTGTCCCAGTTTTCTTGCGGCTACCGGAATTAGAAAAGCCCTTGTCGTACACGCATTATGAGTTACATGGGACATACCTCCCGACCCTGTAGCGGAACGCGCTTTTTTCGGATTTCGCCTAGATCTCGATTTCGAGCCGGTTTCGCATACGAGCGTTGATTTCTTCGCTCCTACCAACGAATTTAGGGATTGCAATGGAACCGTTTCAACAAATTCTTTTTTTCAACATTTTGAAAAGTTAGAAAATATATATTTCTTCGGAATTATTATGTATATTCCTGGAATTATTCAGACATATCTTTCCATTCTGTGAGACATGTCTTTTTATGAAACTAACTTGATTTAGCTTGATTCTATTCTTTGTCGAAGTATTATACCCGATACTGATATTACATCTCGTTACTTTAAGTAGCTCTCGTAAAGATTGTCATGAAACGTCAAGATTTGTATGCTATATTTGTATTTGAATAATGAGCGAAAATGTATATAGTTTACAACGAAAGATTATTGGTTTCTGCGTAATTTCTATTATACAACCATTTATATTCATTTTAATAAAATAATCTGTAATAGCTATTATAAATATATTTTGTTTTAAAGATATTAATATTTTTTTATATGATAAAATGTGGTAGCAAAGATGAATCATAGTTTATGTATTTGTCTATCAAAGATCAAAATACGATGAATGTATTGACGGGCGATCATTATGGCATTATGCACAACACCCACAGCGTATTGCAAGTACAAGTCGTATTGTGCGACAAATTAATTATTTCTAGTCCAAATAGTACGCGTATACGAGCACAAAATTATGCGTATCGGTTATTGGCACGATAACTCGAGATACTAGTTACTATTAATTATCAAATTACGATAATATATATTATAACTGACCAATGTGATATTCTCTTTGGTTAGAACAATTTCTGTATCGTTCGACGGAGCTCGCGGTTCGATCACGCCATTATTCGATTACGTTTCGTTGCGGAATAATTGATTATTTCATTCCGAAAATTCAAATTACTCCAAATTACTACATTAACCAAAATGACAAAAATTACTGAAATTATTTAGCCATGCTAAATAATTCTTTGATCATTCAGAGTTTTAATAAAATATTATGGCAAAGATCTTTTTATATCTGTGGTGGGCATTGAATTATTGAGTAACTGAAACATGTATGATACAACTTTCAGCTACAATATTTAGAATACGAAAAAAGAGATGTTAATTACGTTCGCTAATTGGATGCATCATGTGGAACATGTAATGAGGAAAGATCGACTTGATGAAATAATTGTGATATAATTAAGCTGGCTGATAAATTTTTTTTTCAAATGTAACTTTTTCACACACAATGAACTTGACAATATTTTCAACAGTATTTAATTTATCTGTTATGATGGATACGCTTCCTTTAATTTATAAAATAACATTTTTAAACAATTTTAAAGAAACTTGTATTTTTTAAATAATATTTTAATTTGTTTAGAATCAGTTATGACTTTTGAGATAATACGATAAATAACAAATCATAATATAACTTTACAATTATTGATGAGCACTTTCATCTTCAATATTTTGTTTTCAAACATTAAAAACAAGAACTAGTTAATAAATAAAAATAGTACATCTCACAAAGATTTGACTCTGAAGAAAGTTGATGAAATGTTTCGCCAGTAAATTAGTGTCGATATACTTAAATGATGCAAAGCACGATTGTTAGTTTAGGAAATAACTCGATAATAGGACAAATCAAATGCAGACAATTTATGCTTGGTCGATAAATGCCCTAGGTGTTCGCAGCTGCGGCTGATCATTATGTCAATACGAACAAGGACGTTGTTATTACAGTAGATCGCGCCATCAGGTAATTGGGTAATATTACACTATACGATATATGTATGTATTATATATTGTATATATACATATGTATATAATGGCATATTATATGTAATAATTAGCGAAATTATTCGTTACCAAATTCTTGATCATACACTTTCCGGCTGCACGAGTAACTTCGCCACTCGGGGTTCGCATTGTTCGCAGTTGAATTTACGCCACGATGCGAAATGCTCCCAATGTTCAACATCCTCGAATTGATCGTCGGAACGATTACGGTCGCCTTGTTATGCGAGTGTTTCTAAAAAGTGCGATTCATTATGGATCGATGCTGAATTACAACGGTAAACTTCACCGCGAGGGCGGAGCGCGAGAATTTCTCGAGGAGAATGAATGGCAGACAGAACCCGAAAGCAACCCCTTCTTTCCTACCGTGGGGAGAACAGAAATCAGTGGTCACCGGATAACTTCCGAGTCGGCCGACTCGAGAATCGATCGACTTCGTTCCGCCTCAAGGGGTTAGGCAAAGGTTATTGGACATCCCGTACGTGCACAGCGGCGGAGGAAGCATACCGACGCGGGGGCACTCGGGTAGCTGCTGCTGCGTGAGATACAAGGGGTTGTATATCAAGGAGCCACGCCTAACACGAGAACCACTTCCGGTCTAGACACGCGAGCTCTGCTTGCCTGCCTGCCAGCCGAGCCCCAGCCTTGAGCGTGGGATCGGTTCCCTAAATACGA
>VBVR01001234.1:0-22392 GCA_011638315.1 Tetramorium parvispinum | reverse complement strand
CTCCACCTACCGCCTACCTACCCACCCGGCTGCCACCCCCTCCCCCCCGACCGTTCCATCGTCGCGTCGAAGCTGTTCTGAATCAGATTCTCCGACCGCGGCTGAAATTCAATTCGAGACGATACGTTTTGCGCGAGTTTGTCGGGATTGAAAACTTCGACCTGCTCATATCATGTACATAAATGTCCCCGAAAAAGCGGCAATGAAAATGATGTTTATTATTACATTTTGAAACCATCTTTTTTACTTCCAAGGAAAATGTAATGCAACGATATTCTCCTTCACGATTTGTGAATCTGTATTATTAGATATCTCGGTATGATTAAGCTTCAAGATAAAATCCTGCAAATTAACTTTCTTCTGGAATTAAGTAAGAAATAAGGTTTTATTATCTATTTATCCGCCGCTCCTTCCTCCACAGAGGGAAATGCGAACCAGTCTCCACCCACGGAGGATCCTCTTATAGATTCTATCTGCGTCGAATGCTTTCCAAATAGCGTAGGGTGACAATCCAACGGGGCCAACGATATGAAATAAAAACTGATAGCGCGCTATTGAAGTTTACTAAAAAAATCTCTTTAGCAAATACGCAACGTATAATATTTACGTTTACAAAGCGACGTGTGTGCGTGCGTGCGTGCGCATTGTTGTTACTCGCATTGTCGGAGAACAAGGAAAACGTATCGCAGTATTTACGACGAGGCATTCTAATATTCACGTTATAACTGCGGACTATCGTAAAACGTGGCTTTACTACTGCGGACTCGCTGCGATGATCCAGCGCATCAACAGCACTACGGCCGCGAACGGTATCGTCGCGTTTCACGGGACGCATTTTGCCCCGCTCTTTGTCCGAGGTGCGATCAATTAATCGTCATCACGTTGAAGCGTAGTCTTGCTGGCCGAGAGAACGTGAAACGCCTTCGCGCCGCGTGGCGTCCGGTATCCCGCGGGGCACACAAATGCCAACCGTTGCAGCGTTGGTGTCCGGGGAGAACAATGCTCAGAGCGATCAAGCGGCATTAAAGGCCTTCGCACAGATAAGAAGCATCGCGCCGCAAGATAATTAACCCGTATCTGCACCTGTACGCGGTAACTTGGAGCTTCTCGTTCACTCCTCTCTAACATAAATCAATCGCTTTATTTTCGCGAGTAAATAAAATAACATAAAGAAAGAACAATTTATATACACATGTTTGTATTTGTAGACGCGAAAATAAACCACTCAAGTACGGACGTTGCAACGCGATCGGTCTCTTTCGATTAAGCTCAAAACAACTGATTCATAAAGAAATAACATACAGTTGATGTTATCACAACAACGGAAATTGGTCCTGGAAACTGGTTTGCGTTTAGACCTCTACCGAGGATGCATTTTGACATCGCTGACGCGGTGAGTAACCAGATTTGTCAAGATACTAACCCGAGAACGCGAAAGACAATTCTATCGCGTTCCATCAACGCGTATTTGCATCAATCTTTTAGCAGGGCGTCTATATGACAGCGACTATTTATCGTCGAAATGACATTAATCGTTTTCATACCGAAATACACCGGTGCGTCCGCGTTTTTCGCAAAATAAATATTTCAGTGAAACATTTAACGTTGTGGAGAAATTAATTTTCAGCGAAAAAAAAATTGGGAGAGAATGTACGCGCTTATAGAGCGTTCATTTCGCATATAGCCGGAAAGGAGAAATGATTATTTTACTTCTGACATAAATAAATAGATCGAATATTTTATGCGCGGAACTTTAGTGACGTTGCGCATATTACGGTATCGCAAAGTTATTCTGCTCGCGAAACGCTGGAAGCGCGATTTACTGTTTTGTGGAAAGTACTTTTCCCCATTTGCGTCAAAGAGAAGGTTGGGGGAGAACGCCTGAGAGGGAGAGAGGGACAAAGAGAGAGAGAGAGAAAGTAAGAGAGGAGGACAGCGACGTGTTAAAAAGCGAGTAGAACGAGGGAAATGCACTCAGAGCAGAGATGAGAAAAGTTTTGTTGACTTGGCTGAAATTTAATTTCGACTGGAATTTCGCGCAGAGTCCACCGACATTTTTATTAGTTCAAGATTCGCTCGCGTATCATTTTGCCGATTCATTGACCACCCTTACAAATTAACGATTTTATTCAAGATAAACGTTCTTTCCAATGTATCTCCACGTCCCCCAATATCCATTGCATTCCGGAGGGACATCGAGCAATATTTAAGAATATTTTTACGCGCGGTCCCGCTCACGCTATTTTTAATTCATTTTTAATTGAATACATACGCCGTATTTTTTAAAAGAACTTCAATCGAAGAACTTTATTTTCATTACCTGGAAAATGTCGCATACTTCATTGCGAAATCACGGTGGCCGGTCCATTTAACTCGGCAGAGGTTTTGATACTTCACTTACCTGAAAGTATACAAGAGAAATACGTGATTATTTTATACTGACAAAGACACAAATCTAAAATAGATTAAGAGCAAAGATAACCTTGCTGCAATATAACATAAATAAATTTAAGGTATTAACCATTCTTAACGTTAGATATGGAATACTGTTTCACCAATCTCTATTTCCTGTTTCTCTGAAAATACAAATTTGTAAATGAAAGCAAGAACGAGCCAGATTTTAATTGAGAATTTTCTTGTCATCAAGGGCTTCGCGGATCTACTGAAGACAGGGTAAATTAAAAGGAAGGAAACATTAGTGAAAAAAAAGACGTAAATGCGCCAATTCAAAATCGTGCATTAATACTGGAGAGCGTAAAGTAATGCGGGGGTTTGGTGAAAATGATTTTGTAAAAATAAGGGAATAAAGGAAGGTGTACCACTGCGTCACTTACAGCTGACATCCTTCGTATTTCAACAAGCAATTCTTCGTTTAGATTAATGCTCCTTCTTACTCGACAATTACTTTTTCTTCCTTTCAGAGCTTTACAATTTTAAACATTACATTTACTAATTATACTGTAAATACATGATATATTTCTCGTTCTTAATTAAACGTAAAGTATGTTTCATTATTATGCGAAAAATTATTTTATTTTTCATTTTATTTGCCTTCGCGGAAACAAAAAGATGAATAAAGAAAGATAACAACACGTGCCGAGTATCTATTATCACAAAAGTAAAAATGAAAACATAGAAAATGAAACATAAATAATACATATTGCACACTCGCCTATATTTTTCCCGAAGAAAATCGTTATCAAAATATTCAATAATGCTCCATGAGCGATAATATCGTCCTAATTTTCGCGGAGGAACGTAACATGTTTTTACAATTAAAAAACACCTAAGTGCGTTTTTTAATTATATGTATATGGATTTTGATTGTCCATCATTTGTGTGTCCACATTTATCCATAAATAATATCTACTACTTTCCTCTTTTCTTTCTTTCTCGGGGTATTGAAATATTTCAGAGGCTCGCCGGGAAAGCGCGCGAGCGTAGAGACGGCGAAATACCCTCGTTCGCGAGGCGACGATGACGGTGGTGAATATCCTCTATCAGGACGCGTTTCCCTCTGGGCTGCGGCTGCACGTACCGCGCGAAATCAGCACACAGGTCGAACGAATGTGATCGAACTGAGAGGCGATTGCCTCGGTATATCGATGAAGAGGTGGAGTGCCGCGTCGAGTAAAGTATGCGGGGCAGGAACTTTTCGTGGGAAAAGGAGGTCGGCGAGAAATGGCCGCGAGCGGCGGCTTTTGCCGCGCGATGATATGTAAATCGCGGGGGGTGGAGTATCGCGCGTTCGCAGGTACGCGCGCACATCCACACGCACCCTCGCGCGTGTACGTGGCATCGGGCCGAACTGTGCCGCGGCGCAGATCCGCTCGACGGGATACAATCGAAGGGTGGAACGACGTTCGAACGGCGCGTTGCGTGTCCCTTCCCCTCGCCGCTGCCGGGAAAGTGATGGACCCTGGATGGAATTATTTGTCACCGTCGCCGAACCCGGATTCCGCGCGAGGAAGAGACACGAGGAAGAGACGGCTGACATCCTGCGAATGTGGACCTATCCGGGGACACGAGGTAAGACTTGAAGTCGAGAGAGAGAGAGAGAGAGAGAGAGAGAGAGAGAGAGAGAGAGAGAAAGAGAGTACCTGCGGAGATTGGTGCATTATGCATGAACGGTAGTTTGATAACCTGGACGTCGTTTTGTCCGTGGAGAACGTTGCGGCGAAAATGTCGCGATACATGGCGCGCAGCATCTCGATACAGTACGTCACATATACGCGTACACGTGTACCACGCGCGCATACAAACAGAATCGAACGACGTTTATGCATGGCGCTTCCTGCGTTCTACAACCCCCGATGCACCTGCGTCGCCCCGGCTTATAGCTATGCACCGGCACATCGTCTCTATGTCGCGTTTATACACGCGCCATCTCGCAACCCCCGTCGTTTCCCCTCTCCCTCTCTCTCTCTTGTCGGATGCCACCCTTGTCTTCCGTATCCCTGCAACGATACCGAATGACGCCCGTCTCTCCGGCACGAGCGACTTCCTACTACGCGTAGCGAACGATAGTCGCGGAAAACTCAGTGGCCTGCGGTCGATGTTAACGAACTTTCGCTTCGTTAGCGGGGAATTTGCGTGGGAGTTGCTAGTCGTGCGCTACGCTAACTCAACTTCGCTGAAAATGCGTATTCACACCTGGACGTTGCACGCGGTAGCGGCTTCAAGGAATTATTTGTATGGTATATATTCTGCGTAAACTGTATTGCATGCTAGAAATAGAAGGAACTTGTGAGGCGACTTGTTACTTCATATAAAATTGTAACAAATTACGAGAGAGAAACAGCCGAGCAATTTTTAAGACGTGTAATTATGAATTTAGAAAAATAAATAAATAATAATAAATTTAGAGAAATTAGAAAAATATTGCTTTTAATAGCTTCCTATGGCTTTACATCAATTATAATTTTATTTTAATATTACTGTAATTAATTAATGATCAATGCAGTAAGTATACTTCAAATTACGTAAATATAAAAGTACAAAATTTTTTATTAAAGTTTACTTAAGAAAAGTGTTAACCTTCATTTTTCTTCTTCAAAAAGATGCCATCTCACATCATACGTGTGCATGTCATGTGAAACAGCTTGGAAGAACACCCCGAGAAAGCGCATAACTTCCTTCTGTTAGCAAACATCAAAGAACTCCCGCGAGCACAGAAATATGATATAATCCGACTGACGTAACGTTTGCGCAACTAAATATCCGGAGTACAAACGTTTCCCTTCCATTGTCCTCGACGACATTTTTGTAAGCGACGTCGGTACCGCGACAGAGCAACGCTTGCCAAGTTTAACGGTCTCTATTCCCTTTCCGCGAGTCACCTGAAACGCTCGCGTAATTCGAGCGCACGCCATTCCGCGTTTGCATTGATCATCTTGGTCTCCCGATGCCTCGAGAGGCACGTATTCGAATACATCTAGCGTATAAGTACGGTGTATTGTGCGGCACGTTGGCGTGTGTCTCGCGTGTCTCCGACCGTGTCTTCACGTAGAAGAAGCGAGATTCGCTCGATCATAATACATTCCGTCTCCGCGCTCTGAAAATTGCGATCGGCGTTCTCCGACACGAATAAAAATCCAATTAAGCCGGCGGATTAAACCGCGGCATCTGCGACCCCCGAGTAATCGTTCGATTGCACTTCTCTCTATATATACGTGTATCTTGCAATTGACATGGTAAACCTGCAAATTACTTTATTTTTTTCTGGATATACATATATATATATATATATATGTCAGTCGCAGGTGTATCTTTTTATAGCAATTCTTTGCAGGCTTACATTGAAAAAAAATTCTGGTTAAATACAGACGAATCAGAAAAATCTTGTAGGATTGATCAAATATTCTGGTTATCCTATAAAGTTACAAAGTATTGAGAACTATTATTTATAATAACCAGAATATTTGATCAAACCTACAAGATTTTTCTGATCTGTTTTTAATCAGAATTTTTTTTCAGTGTATATCTAGTTAAATATAAAGACTTATTACATAATTCTTCACACTAAAAAAAAATTCTGATTAAAAATGGACGAATCAGAAAAATCTTGTAGGTTTGATCAAATATTCTGGTTATTATAAGTTATTGAGTTCTATTATAGAACTGAACTAAGAAAAACTCTTTACTTTAACCAGAATTTTTTTTAATGCACATCGAGTTAATCAAAAAACCTATTGCATAATTCTTTAGCATTTAAATCTGCACGCAATTACATTGACAAACTACGGTTTTAGAATCTTCTATCGCGACACGCTTTTGCATAAGCAATTCAAATCTGTACGCAATTATAATCGACAAACTACATACATTTTTGGAATCTCCATAAATTTCTTCAAGTAACAAAAATACATTGATTCACGTTAGAGCAATTGAATTAAAGAGAAAATTTGATCTTCGCTGCGGTTCGCAAAAATACTTTGGACCGTCGAGAGTTAAAATTATCCGAGTGTTTATGTACACGTACATAAAGTTATTTTTGCATTATCTTCGAAAGTCAGGCCGGAGCGAGTGAACAATGCGGTTCGGAAATGAAATATTTTCGTCACTGTTCGCGCATCTCGACGCATTAGATGCGCATTGGACGTTGCCACGTCTGCCAGGCGCAACGCAACCTACCGCATCGGCATACAATAATGCACCATTGTTATGTGCACCGCATTTACATATACGCAATTTCGCACGCTCCAGAGCTCACCCCTGTCGAGCCCAACCCTTGGCCCACTGGCCGCCCACCGCCCATCCGTACCGCGCGTTCGATGCTCTCACGTGACGTCAGGCAATCTCGCATTTACATTTACGCGAGAATCGTGCAGCGAGAAAATAAACGAGCACAACAATCGAATCCCCGCGCCGTTTATGCCCCCGCTTTCATTTCTAACGCGGCCCAAGCGCAATTGTACGCTAATGGGAAATTAATAATAATGAACAAATATTTTTAGCGCAAAGCTTTCGAGTAAAGCGCTCGCACGTCACGTCGCAAACAAATCAATGCGCGAGTAATCCCGTTTAATTACGGAAATATATTGATTCAAAACGCGAATAAACGATAATCGTTTGACGTCGGCGTGTAAATTAATCGCCGTTGTTACGATCGACCAATCGCTCCCCCGATTCACCCGACTCGAAATCGTCCGTAATTCGCGGGATAAGGTCATTCCTCTCGCTCTCGCGCTTTTCATCTTCGGCTCGGCCATTAGCCGGACGAGTCGAGAACCACCCCGCGTTTATGCATCTGACCTAATGACCCTCGCGGCACGGTGCATTATACCGTGATGTTACAGCTGCTTTCGTACACTGTCGGCATGCGATGGCACGCATTAGCCACTGCATTTTCATTCGACTACGAAACCCATGTCGACCTCGCCTTCGGCCGCTCCGGCCTCGGGGCGCATCGTGTTCCATCTAAGGCAGACACGGCCCCTCATCATGTTAATGCCAGAATGGGATATAGGATATTGCCAATTAATCTCGGAATATGGAGATAAGCAATCAGCGGATGGCTAATGGCGGCGTCCGTAAATCACGTTTTTCCCATCTTCGTACGGCGCGTTTTATCAACGTCTTCATTTCGAGTGAAGTTGCGCAGGCAATCAGGACTGAAAGTCGCGCGACGTCTGACTCACTCTCTGATTGCACCGTCGTAATGTAACGTTTAGCGCGAATTGCGTGCAATTTACTTCAAAATATACAATTATGACTGCGCCCAGTGCCGCGCGCGAGGGCGTTTCGAGAATTGTCGCGCAAATGAATACACATCGACGCGCCGCGGATGCTTGCATTCAGCTGCGGCTGCATATGTACGGTTTCTCCGTTATTTAGACGCACGTGCACTCTCATCTCGTTCCCTTTTCGTCTCCCCGGCGTACACGTGAGATAGTCGGTGTATTCAATTTCGTCGTGTCCACATGTGCAAGTAAATGCACTTGACAAACGGGAGTTAATTAATTATAGAGTTGGCCGTTAATTAACATTCACCTTGCCGCGAAACATTAATTAGTGATAATTAAATTTGAGTATAACAGTTCGAATCTTAAAATTCAAAAATATACGTTCATCAAACGCTCTCACGAATGTTTTAAATTCCATTATTCTTCATTTGTTATGACAAACTGGAGATTAAACTGTTTTGAAAGAAATATCGTTGACTATTATAACTGTGTGATGTATATGCGTGCATCTATCTATTGTTGGCCGATAGCGAGAAGTTCAGTTATAAGCTGCGACTAGACGATTTATCACATAATTCAAGTAAAGAAGAAAACGGGTAATTTTCTGCAGGCAGTACATTATGTGTTCACCGTGAAAGTTTGAGTTCCGGGTGCGAGAAAGTTTCTTCCCCATATACATTGTAATTACGCTGCAGCATCATTTACACGCCATAGTCACGTGCCCCATCCTCTGATGCATCTTACATCTCCGGCCGCCCTGCGCTTATGGCTTTAATAGCCCGTAGTTTGCAGACTATAGATAATTATGAGCTTAACAAAAAATATAGATGGAGAGATCTGCATAAATCTCCTTAATGGAGATATTATGAATAAAATGCTCGGAATATAAAACATTCAAGCTGCGTCTCGAGTTTCTTTTCCCCAGTGAAGCTCACGAAATTAATCCCGTTTCATTCGTATGCTTGTCATCGCGGCTCATCATTATCAATAAAAGAACTCTCGTCAAAGTAGCTATTGCAACATCGCTTCGTGGTTTTCCTGTGAAATGCGAAGATCACGGTTTATACCTCGCGCGATACGGACGCGCGCATTGTTCATGCGGAAACGAGACGTCGTCACGCGAAACGTGTACACGCTGCCGTGTATGTGCCGATGTGCAATTATGCTCGGAGCTCTCTCTTTTCCGGGGCATCAGCGTACTCGCCCGGCACGTACACACGTATCCGGTTTCCCCTGTCGCGCGATACAACGTCTACACCGCACTGCAGGTGTGGATATACATCCGGCTGCACAGGACCGCGTTGACTGTGTAAACGTTGCAGCCACCGTCAGGGAGGTCGCCGCGAGGGTGGCTGCTGCCTGCATTCTCGACGTCGCGTCTCTGATTAATTACAGATGCGCGCCGTCACCCGCCGTTGCAGCGGAGGTGCATCGGCCTCCGGGGCATTATCACGGCACTGACGGATCCGTCAGTGACGAATTAAGGGACCGTCGTCGTCAGAGAAGCGCCGGCTATCTATCTATCCATCTTCTCTCTCTCGGTCGCCCTTTCTTATCCAGTCCTTATCACGCGCGTCAACGTCGTCGTCGTCGTCGTCGTCGTCGTCGTCGTCGCCGTCGTCGTCGTTGTCGTCGGCGCCTTTCGATCTGATATATCGGCGAAGACGGATCGTTCCCGACAGTGTCGTTCTGGAATGACGAAGGAGCGACGTTTCCACAAATGCAAACGTTTCGCAGAGTCGAGAAATTGCGCGGCGATTCCGTAATTTAAGAAGTAATTTTCCGATACGTTAATTTTATTCGAAGGATTCTTACGAAAGATATCTTAGACGAGAAAAGACATTTTAGAAGAATTCATTAATTAATTTAAAATTAACTTTTTTTTCAAAATGTATTTTTCATATTATGCGTCAATTTTATTTACACATTTTTTTTTAATAAAAGATATTTCAAAGAGTTGCTTGCAGATTTCTGAGAGAGAGAATTAATTCACACACCTGTTGTTTATAAAAACTGATGCTTGTCATATAATTACTAAGAATAATTTATTAATTCGTTAAAAGGGTCTATGTTAATTAATTTTAAATGTATCCATGGATTTACTTTAAACTGAACTTTTCACTATCGATGAATAATAGACACACTCACATTAGGTATAATATTATTAATACGATAATATTTTATATTCTTTTTAAAATTAAAACTAAAGTTTACTCCTTTTTTTTCTTAAAAGAAACTGTATTTAGTAACTAAAGGAAACAAACGCCGAGATAAAATCTTGGGAGTGTGATTAAATACAGTTTCACCCTCGTGGATTAAGTCATGAAATGTCTGAGTAATCAGAATTTCTTATCTAACGTTATATAGCAACGCGATATTATTTCTAGATCTGCAATGAACTGTTTGCAGAAGCATTCGGTCGGAGAAACTGCACGGCAAACCTGCTGGTAAATTAAGGGGCGTTAAATTGTAATTAAGATGCTATAGTCGCCGGGCACGGCTTAAATTTAAGCTTCAGCTACCGGATGTTGACTTAAGAAATTGTGGAGTAAATTAAGTGAGCTTCGACTTCGGTTTCGCGCATGTTTTCGCGTCGAACTTTCGCAATTGTTATAGTAATTTTTCACATAATTATTCTCATTTAATTATTTCCATAATTAAATGACAAACATTAATTAAGAAAATTATTTTAAAGAAAACGCGTGAAACACATGTGTACGTCAAAGTTGAGATAAGAATGAACTTTTCATGTAAAATATAAAATAAACGTAAATACAAATATAAATGTAAAATAATAATATAATTTCTATGAATAAATGGATCCTTTTTTTCAGGAACAAAATAAGAGTTTGACATATCGCATTCATACACGATATAAAATATAATGTAAAAATTGAATCCCAAAAAATGGCCTTTTAAAATTTGATTTTGTTTAAATATTACACCAAAAAAAAAAGAAAAAGATACTACATATATGCTATAGATGCCACATTAATTTCCTCTCGCCAGGATCTCTTCATCTTAATAAATATTACTGAATATTGGCTCCGATATCGATAATGCGATCTATATATAGTTACACCGTTCAACTCCGGTGATCTTTAGATAAACTTGCATCGCTGAGCAATCGCCGATCAAAATTCAACTAAACACGGATCGTCGATCATAGCTGGAATTAAACTAAAGTTTAACTAACGGCAATAATAATCAAAGCTGCCCGCAAAAACATCGTACAATATACATTATGGTAAACGATTATCTTGAATATTCGCCTCAAGGGAATAATCTGCGTTCATTTTGCTGGTATAGAACTTTCCACATGGTGAATAATTCAATATTATGTAAAGGAATATGAATCTCTCGCGATATCGTTTCCCGCAATGTAAATGCTGATAAATCTGATTACGCTATCCCCTTTCGAGTAATTCTCTTCAATTAAATGAAAGTTTCACCGCGAGAGAGAGCGAGAGAGAGAGAACTAACTTATTTTTCTACCTTAACATACTCTTTCGCTACGTCTATACCCGCACCAAATATTCCTTCGGAACACACTTTTCGGATCCGTAGAGAAATATGTGCTTTGTTACATTTTCACATATCGAATGGCTAAAGAAAGTTTCGATATTCCATAAGACTACACTCGAAGCTTTACGTAAAGCTGGAATTTACGACCACGGTTTTCTCGATCGGCTTATCACGTGCCTCGGGCGAAGGTTTACGTTATTACGCCTAATATTTCGACGTGCGTGCTCGCAAACAATTGGAGGTCATTTAATTTTTCTCAAGATTGGAAGCCCCGACCGCACAACTTCCCCAATATCGCGCTATTGGACTTGAATTGTGCCTCGGAACTTCTCAGATTGTAAGGCCGTATACCGTGTCGCCCTTTGTGCCTGCATATACGTGCGGCATTACGTGCTCGCCGCTGTGCGTATGTGCATATGAACTCGCAGTCGGGGTGCTGTTGCAATGCACATCGGCGATGTCACCGATTTCGGCGCGCGCTTAGAGTTTAGGAGCGTTTGATCTGGATTACGGTTAATTTCACCCTCGGTTATGGCGCACAATACCAATCGTGCTGCGATCCCGTTGCGTCGGCAGGCCCGATTGGTCCAACCGATTGATGCATACGCATACACACACACATCGGCACGTGCATGCAAATACACGGACACGCAGCAGTAAACTGTCGAATAGAGCCGTGAGGCGGATCAATCCACGGCGGAGCCATCGACTTCGGCGTGACGGGTTTCGTTCCAATCTCGTCAAATCCAGCAGCAGCCTGCATCACTTCATAAAAACAATACGGCGACGCCGCGTGCAGAGCGAAAAAACGTGTGCGTCCGCAATTTTTCGATACCGGCGACGCGGTTGGCCGATTTTTTTTGTCCGCCGAACGAACAACCGAACGAGCGAGTGAGCGCTGTATCGCCGTGGAAAAAGATCGGCCGCTCCGCGTAAAATCTATTCCATCGAGCTTGAAGATTTCACCGATACACGTGTATAGACAACGCGCGATACGTAGGAAGTTACGCTCGTTAAAAACAAAGAATGGCGCCGCGTCGGCTTGATTTATGGCGAAACCGATCCATTTTACTTGATAGGAGTTTTATTTTCACGGAGATTTTGACTTTCCGTGAGATCGTGACAATTGTCTAACACGCTGACGCCCGCATCGGGCAAGTTTGAATTTCTTGAATCTCTTGTTTCCTTCTCTGAAATTTTCTACCTAATTCAATCTTGTTCCCGTCGCTTCGAATAGAAAATAGAAACGCGCCGCAATGCAAACCGTATTTCGTTAAATAATTTAAGCAAATTCGAATGAAACCGCAGGAAATGTTGCCTCATGAAGAATCCATGTAGAAGATTGTCTCGCGTGTTTATTAACATCGCCACGATTGTATTAAAATTCCGATACTCCTCTGAAATTTAGGACGCATGCTAAAACAATTACAAGTGGAATGCAACCACTCGCTGCATACACTCCATTTTATCCGTTACTCGGGGTATAACAAATTCCGATGTTCTCCGATATACGCGAAATAAATATCGATTCCAAACATTGTATTTGAAATAAATGTCTGACTTTAACGGACAAGTGAGACGGATCGATGTAGATTTTTCGTATTTCTGCATAATAATTAATCTCATTGATATTGTCATTTTTTACTGTCTTACAAAGTGAATATAACGACATTTATATCATGTTTTATTCTATAAAAAAATTATTATGATGTGTATTTTATTATAATTGAAAAAAAGTCCGTCATGGAAAATGCATGCATTGGAAAACGCTTAATGGACAACACTTTCAACATGAGACAGTATTTCTGGAAAAAAAATACCACCAACCACTCCAATCCCATTTTTCAATAATTTTACATTGCTTTCACGATATTAAAATGATATTGAGATTATTCGAAACACAGTACTAATATTTTTACACAGTATTAACTTTTAATATAGGTGCAGCCTTTATACATGGTTACCATACACTCCATCTAATTTTACTCAAACTGAGTTTATATCTGGAAAATTGAATGAAACTTAAAATATTCTCGAAAAATCTTGTAATAAATATTCGATATAAATTTTCGTTTGCTAAAATATACAAATTATTCCACGTCGCAAGGCTAGATCATTCGTTCTACATTCAATTGTTCTTGACGTAATCAGTCGCGAACTTCTCATTGATACGCCTTAAATAAGCGGACGTTAACATGATGATGTGTGATAACGTCTGAGATCGTCTTACATGAATAACATGGAGCAGATGGCTTCGATTAAGCGAGACGCCGCATGCATGCATGCACCGCGTATTCGTTCGGATCGGGGTTCGCAGTAAAAACGCAAACAAAAAGGAGACGACGTCGACGATGAAATTAGTCGACGTCGCCTGGATGGTTTCGCCATACGTCTGTCCGCTCGTTCATCCGTCCTTCTACCCCCGTTTACCATCACATTCGCGCATTCCTCTATCCTGCGCGTCTAGCTTCCTCTCCTTCTCTCTTCTCTCATACCAAACGTACCAATTTTCCGTCTCGATTCCGCTGATTCCCTTCATCTTTTTCTATCTCGCTCGCCTTCTCTTTTTCTCCATCGCGGGCGAATATATCTCCCTCGGCAGCGTCTTCATCCGACCGAATAGAAGAATCTAGCGAGACGGCAGCAATATCGGCGGAAATCGAATCGCAAAATGGAGAAAATGACTGCGAGTGCTTCCCCCCGTGTCGAGGGCGGAGCGCCAAAGAGAGAGGGTGTACCGGAGCGAAAGGAGAGGAAGACCTGAGGAGAAGCGAAAAATGAAAAAAAAAGAGAAAGAAAGCGAAAGGACAGAAGGGGAACAGGTAGAGGTACTCCAAGAGCGGATTAATCCGTTGCTTTCTACTCTTCAACCCAAACTACCAACTATCACCGCTCGAATTGAACGAACATGCGAATATTTGCGCGCGTATGGGCCGCGTTATCATACCAAATCGATTCGCTATATCGCCGAAACTCAAAGTAAATGGATCACCAGAGGAATGCGTATTTCGGCCAATTCCCTCTCTCCCTTGCGCGAGAATACGAGTCTGAATACTTGCCATGTGCAGAGGCTCATCTGCGCGATCTGTCAATCATCTTGAAATCCTTCCCCTTTGGAAACTATGCTAAACGGTTCCTGAGCTACCCTTGGGACAAGGTATTCTCGGCCAGTATACCCGTGATGGACGCAAATCCCACAAATCGCACGCTGTCCGAATTTTAGTCCCATATATTTTGCCTTTCTACTGTTTGGAGTAAGTACCGTCGCGCTACGATTTATCACTTTTCTTTTCCGCAAACTACCCTGTTAAACTCGTAGTGTCAAATTATACTCAATTTGAGTCATTTTTAATTATTCCATAAGTCGCCACTACTTCCACTCAATATTTCATTTTTTGACTTAAAGGAAGGTAAAATTTTGACTAACGTGAAGTTAAATTAGATAAATTAACAACATGTTGAGTAAGATTTACTCGATATGTCGTTAATTTTATCTTACTGTTTTAGTCAAATTAACAGAATATTGAGTAAACCTTACTCAATATGTTGTTAATATCAATCACTGTATCGCTTTCCCTATTTTGTTGCCTCAAATTAATTCGCCGTAATTCAGTTTTTTAATCCGTGATAATAAATATTTCAAAACCCAATGTCTTAAAATTAAGATAGGCGTCCTACAGAGAAACGGATATTTCGACATATATTTTTTGACATTATTTTTGAATTATCTATAAACTTCATACATATTTGCGCAGAGTGAAATGTGTATGGACACATACGTAGTAAAGTTGGACCCCAACAGTGGTCCAAGTGTCTCGGATGATCGCTAGTTAACTTGACGCTCTCCCACTTCCATTCTCGTCGTTTGCGCTTCACGTCACGATCAAGCCAGTTTCAAAGTTTTTCGACAAGTTCGACGTTAGGATGTCAACCGCAGTAAATCGAAATAACTGTTGCGACAAAGGCAAGTTTCGTGAACCAAACGGAATTCGGTTTATCGTCCGAACATGGAGCTTTATCTTATCGGGCCAATACCCGAGTCGTTCTAGCAATAAAATAAAATAAATTACGGCTATCGTATATAAAGATACATTTTAAAATTATTCTCAATCTGAAATTATAATAAATACTTTGGATATTTCTTAAAACTCGTGCGCGAGAAAGAAGAAGGGTTTAAAAGTAGTAAGAAAAGAATAAATATATCATGAAACGCGTATTGACGAACACGAGTACAAGGAGATAGCATCTGCCGAACGCTTCGGAAAATCACCTGAGAGTCGATGAAAAGGCACACAATGCGGCCGATCCTCTCTTAGAATTCTTTGTTCTAAGGGCGGAACATCTTCGAGAGAGCAAAAGAAGAGGAAGGAAAAAAGTTGCGCGCGTTGTGCGGAAGAGGAAGCGTTTGACGACATCGTTGGACCGTTCTTCCGTAAACTGCTTAGCAGCAAATAGTGGCTTTAAGTTCTTTCGCTGCTGGGAGTAACTTTCTTAATCCCCCCTCTTAGCTGAGTTAATCCGCTCGATTAATGCTTTACTAACCTGCTTCTCGAACGAGTTCTTCCGTCTGTCGCTTAATGTTTTCTAAGCTTTTAAATTCGCAAAATATGCACTTTATCAATGCGACAAATAAATAAATGTAGTAAACGCATTAAAAATCATAATAAGACTGCTATAAATAATACATAAAATCAGTTTAAATTTTAACTTCTTTTAAATTCCGTTCTAAATTGGATCGACGAACGAGTGAAAATCATAGATCTTGTCTTTCGCGCGAGAGCGTTCATCGCTTATCCTTCGTCACCATCCATGATGCTTGCTAACATGTTGAATTAGCATAATGCCCTGTGGCGGCGCGAAGCTCCTCGAGAATATTTCGATGCCGCGATACAATGGAAAATCGATTCACGAAAGCAGCCAGTGGCGCGAGAAAAACCACAAGATGGGCATGTCGACGTGTACCAGGGAGAAGAAGGAGCTGGGCGGCGGAAGGGTTGAGCAACTCGAAAGAAATTCATTACTTACAGGGGCACTGAATGAACTCGCGATAAAAGCCGCCGTAAAGGGAATAAGAGAAAGAGGAGCTAGAGAAAGAGGAGATAATTTATTGAGCATTTGGGTTGAATTCCCCCAAGCGTAGGAAACAGATCATTGTACACATGAATTAGATATGAGGAAGAGAGATATACGAGATATAGAAAATTATTCAACTATTATGTATTCAAGCGTTTGAAATAATTGTTGGATTTTATCAATACTCAGCATAAAACAACACGATATTCAGAATGTTCTTGAATTAATTCCGTTAGAAGAATTTTCGATTACAGCACCGACTTCCGATGAGAAGATCGGATAAAAGACAAAAGAAGGGAAAGATAAATGAAGATTATTCAGATCAAGAAGATATTTTCTCCAAAGTGTCGATTTAATAAGCGCACTGACGAATAAACTTCCGCATTCATTGGCATACCTGATAATTTCGAACCGACGCGTCCCAGATGGCAATTACTTCCGATCGGTTAGTTATTATGCGTTCATAAAATGGAAGAGAATTTCGCTGAGAACTTATCCATCTGGCTTTATCTCAGACGCTTCCGCTTATTGGAAATACCAATAATTCTAATCGAGCTATGCGAGCGGACAAGCGAGAGTTCCGATACATAAATGCAAATTGACCGGAAATTTTTTACGATATGTCCTAAGAGCTTCGAGAACCACGGGGTAAAAATGGAATTGGTATTCCGGCTCCGGAAAAATGCGTTGCATCGACGTGGAACAAGGTTACTGCAAAATAACCGTTTCTCACGCTATGGTTTAAAATTAGTTATTACAATTTGGTCCAGACGGGTAGATAACATTCTCAAAAGGACTAAAAAAATGCCACATTATTAAATCATGCGGTCGCCGAGTGCTCTGTATATTACATCGCGCACATCGAAAATACAGTATATTACACGCGAATTAAAGTTATTATCGCAAGAGTGCATTTAGAGTGGAATCCAGCGCCGGTGGCGAAATTCAATGATGGACATTTTGTAGACGTTATCACGCCGAGAGAGAGAGAGAGAGAGAGAGAGAGAGAGAGAGTGTGTGTGTGTGTGGGTGTGTGTGTGCATTCGCGTTTCTCGTTTCGCACTCTAATTGGCATTTGCGCCGTGTAACCGACTATAATTATAAATTATTTTCAATCGCCGGACGGAATACAATATATCGCGAACGGGAGGGGAGGGGGAGGACCGGTCGTGAATATGCATCGCGACCGTGCCGTGAATATATAGTTCATTACGGGTTGCAACGCGTCGTTAATTGCGCCGAATGCAATTAAAAGGGCGACCGCGTAGGGTGAATTCCTTCTTTGCACCGCCTTCTTCTCTTTTTCTTCTTCCTTCTTCCTTCTTTACTGCCGCGAATTTAACGCTGCGCAAGTTGAGGGTGGGTTTTTTTATCTACGCGCGATATTACGCCACCGCTTATTTGTAAAACTCGGCTACCGCTATTACACGGCTACGCCTGCGTGATATAAAAAGTACGGCGTGCGATATTTTTTTTCGTTACCCACCATGTCGGACTTTATCCCGAATGAATAAATAACGCGGAATAACGCAGCGATGAGCGCGGTAAAGGCTGAAACGCCATATCAAAGAACACGCTGTGTTATGAAAAAGGATAACGTGAATATAAAGAGTTAAAGATCAATACATAAAGCTAAAAAAAAATGAGGAAAAAACGATAAAATATGCGAGGGAAAATACTCTTAGTTAAGCGATCGATTACAAAAAGCCGCATCAGCTGAAAATAGATATCGTTTGCAATATCTCGTTTATAAATATAGTCTCTATAGCGCTTTGGTTACATTTAATTCTCGCAATTATATGCAGTTTTCAGATCAACCGATTTATTCGCCCAAGCATTTTTGCGTAGAAAAATAAATGATAAAAAAATCGTTCAGATTGGAAACAAAAATAAATTTCGATTCGGCCATCGTCAGCACTTGCGCCCGATTTCCGAAAAGTGCTAGGCACGAAAATGAAAAAGCGTAATAAGTGTATAAGATCAGACTTTGCCGTGCGACAGCTTTCAAATTGCGTCGAAGGGCAGAGAGTAATAGTGGCGCGAAGAGGAGTTCCGTTTTACATAAATATACGTCATCCGACATGATAAAACATCACAAAGGTATCATCTTCCTCTAACGTCCAATAAAGCCGTCGACGTCGCGTCCGAGGAGGTGATTTTTCGAAACGTCGTACCACCTTCGCCTTCGAAATTCCAGCTGGGAACGCAATAAAACGCACTAAAACGCGCGTTATAAGGATCATTCGACGTCAATTGACAAAAGAATTTTCTCCCTTTCCTCCCTCTCGCGCGATAAAGATTCCCTCCACGGAATTCCACGGATGTCTCGGATAAAATACAAAATGTTCGCGCGCAGTTTTCCCCCGGATAGATATGGCACGCAAAAAGAGAACAAAAACTAATATCGATAGAGTCGCTGCTCAATGAACGACGGGGCCGCCGCCGTGCGCGAGCAAATCACGCTATCGCCTTTAAATTGCGCTCCTATTCTCCCAGTCGTTCACCCTTCACTTTTTTCCTATCTATCCCTCACATTCTCTATTTTTTCCTATCATCTCGATAACACGGCCAGTTATTTTGCAATTTAATAACCGGCTTGCGCGCGCGCGCGCGTCCACTCTCTTCCTCTTCTCTGCGATCGACGAGGAGCGATACGGGTCGGAAAGCTTATTCCAAGAGCACGAGACATCGCGTTTTCTCGATTGACCGCGGTAGAGATTGCAAATGGAGCGACACAACGAACGTAGATTTGTTCTCAACGCATTGAGGGATTGTCTATCGTCGGTGCGACGTTGCGATACGCTCGCATCGCGACGCAGTCGAGTGACGCAACTCGGTCATCCATAACTTCCTGGGGATGCAGCGACCGCGCCGTTACGCAATTTATCATCGTAAACGAAGCCCTCTCCCGTATTATGATGCGCTGAGCGTTGCACCTCCGGCTAGGGAAAATCTGTTATGTAATTACAGAGTCCGTGTATTTGTTTTCGCGGATTGTCCGTTGTCGCGAACAGACGCGAGGATGGGTTACAATGGGTGCGCTCGGCGAGATCTATTTGTCGAGAATGCCTATATTTCTCTAATATCTCGAGGTAGGGCAAATATTTTTCTTTAATGCGCAAAGGGAGAGTGCAAATATTATTTCATCCCGTATAAATATACGGCAAACATTTTTTTCCGTTCCGCGTAAATATAGCGTATTTTTTTTCGCCCCGCGATTTTTTTCATCCTTTGTGCGATGAAATCATTTCGCTCGAGATATTCTTTTTTATCGCCCAGAGGAAATGGAGGAATATCGTCGTCGCTGTCCTACTGCCGAAACTGGCGCGAGCCGGTGCAACGATCGGATGCTGCGATCGTGAGGCGGGCATTTTCGAGATTTAGGGCAAGCCGCGACGCGATGCGACCGCCGCTCGGCCGTTTCGTGCCGCCATCGGCACCGAGGACCATCCCGGACTTGATGGATCGATCGTAATTAAATCGATAGGATCCTACTACGCTGCTCTCGCATGCTCCATGGACTTAACTCCGTATCGAGGAATGGGGCCGATCGAAGCGTCCACCATCAGGATGCATTATAGAGCGAGAGAGGACATACCGGCAGATAGCTGGGACGCGGAATGGCGCGGCAGGGTTATCTCGCGCCTATTTGCACGATAGTCCTGTTTACGATTAATCAGGTCTCCCGGAATTAACGCAGTCCTCTGGGACTGAGTCATGTCTCCCTCCTGCATGCATACCTACTCATTAGGGCGACCGTGTGCCCTGCTGGCCCTGGCATCGATCCGAAAAGCCTCCGTAATTCGTTTTTTCAATTTGCTTAATTTCCTTCTTTATCTCGGACTATATTTTGCCTCAAGTTTATAATAAAATGTTATAAAAGTCAACTTCCCTTAATTTGCAATGCTTATAATGTCTTACTCATGTAAAAAGTATAAAAATTAATTTTTGCACATGGTAATTAATAAAATTGAAGCTATGTATGTACACCCAAAAAAAAATATTTTATGTTCAAAGTGATTTTTCCTGTAATTTCATCATATTCTAAATTTACTATTTTACAGCAAACATTTCAATAAAGTGAAAAATACTTTTTTCTCTCTTAAATACTTTTATGCTATTTTTCTCTTGATTTCAGAAGAATCCTTTTGAGGTCAATATAAGAGTAAAATCCTTTAAGATTTAGAGGATTCCACGTATATAAAATTTTTTTGGGTATATACAATCTTTTTTTTTTCAATCATCTATCACCCTCAATATTTCACGTTACTTTTACCCTATTCCATCGACTGAATCAAACTCGATGACTCTCAAAAAGCTCAAAGTTAAAGTTAAGTGCATCAACGGATTGAATGGTAAACTTCTACCAGCGAAACTTTGGCGGATCTCATCATAAAGAGTGCTCGATACTCGTTTTAGCGAGGAGCTTTTGTTCCCTCTATTTCCTCATACCTCCTTTCGAGTGGCCTTGATTTGTCGATATACCGATTGATTACCGGTGACGATCAGAGGGATCAACTTTTTTTTCCCCAGCAGCGGCTTTTATATCTTTGTCATAAAGGACTCGCGATCGCACTCTCATTTCGCCAGTCATCGACCGCAGAATGACGGACTCGCGAGAGGACCCTCCACGTCTCTGCGAGCTTAATTGAGATTCAAAAGAATCGATATCGCGGCAACACGCGAGCGGATAATTATTCGGCGCGAGCGCAGATTGATTATCCTGCGCCAACATTATACTTTGTGATGAAATCCCAGATTGACCGCCTTTCATAATCAGCGCGATCGATGTCAATTATCCTTTCCATTGGATTAGTTTCGTTATCGCATGATTGAGCGTAATAGTAGTTCCAGATACGTGGAAAGATGTTCATTAGATAATTATTACTGACGTCAATATTGTGTCATACTGTCTACATGTAACACAATAATTCATTTTGTAATAAATTCTGAATTGTAAAGCATGTTGAAATATTGCTAAAAGATATTTTTAACACTAGAATTACCAAAGACCAAAATGATTGCTTTATCATTTTTCATCAAATTAGCAATAACAATGCATTTTTTTAGATTTTTTTTTTGCAAAATGTGAAAGACAAAATTAATTAACTTTCTTCCTGTATCTCTTTGAGATGAAAAAAAATATATAGTAAAAATAAAATTCAAATATAAATATTTAAATAATATTTAAATTAAATATATACATTAATCATCAATAGTTTTAGTGTTAAGCGATCCTTGCATTTCCTTTTATCTCGCTTCCCATTATGCTCGTATACACGTGGCCTCTCCTCTGTCATTCAGAAAAAAAATGCGAACGATTTCACATTTGCATGCACGGACTTCGATTAATTCGCAAAGAATGACTTTGAATGACTGCGACCATGCATTCCGGTTGGATCGCGAATTCATTTTAGTCTAATCGGTCGTTTTGCCGGCTCGGTGGCTCTCATATTCGGAGGAAGCGTCCGCATATTGCACTAGAGCCGCCGTCGTTCTCTCTGTGTCCGAATCGCGAAAATTTATTCCCGCTTCACTCTGGGCGAGCCGGCGCCGCGCGTTATTCCACACCGGACACGCTCCGCGGTGGTTTCATGAAAATTCAGCGTCACGCCGAAACCCTATTACTGCGATAAGGGCACAGCCCCGAGCCGTCGAGCAACGGCCGAGAAACAATAACCGGCCGGTCACTAAATGTGCATTGAAAAACGCAGGGCGAATTCAAACGTCGTCGCGGCTGATAGAAACGAGACTAGACTTCGTCGCTCGTCACGAGAATCGTAACGGGGTATAAACTGGCAGATATCCGATATTTTTTTTATCTAGAGTAAATTTTTTCACGGATAACGACAATTTTAGAATATATTTTGCTTACAATTGTAATATTATTTCAAAATTCATTCCGACCGTAGATTAATTATCACTCGCTTTCGTCTCCCTTAGGAAAATTTACTTTAGAAAACCTTAAAATTTAATTTTACAGTAAACTTAAAAAATCTGTAAGGTAAATTTGGACACTTTAAACTTTTATTTAAGGTAATCTTAAAGGTTACTTTTAAAAAATTTTAAAGCGAACTTTATGAGTATAGCGAATCAACATCTTTTATTT
>VBVR01001233.1:0-32792 GCA_011638315.1 Tetramorium parvispinum | reverse complement strand
GGGGAGGAGGGGGGCGTGCAACATCGGACAATTATTGTGTTTGAATCACGAACAATTGAACCGAAACTTGTTGATTTAACGAGCAAACATTCATCCGCATATACATATATTTGATGCACCAGCACCGTGAAACAAAGCTTGCCGACGCATTTTTCGTGACCCATTCATTTCGCATCGTCGATTTTACTGCGGGGCATTGTTGCAGCACCGCGGCGCGCTCGCGCAACGCTCATATTCGCGCCCTCTCCCTCCCCGAGGGGAGCAGTCGATTCGCAATGCGGCGAGGATACGCGGAGGGACGGAATATGGCAAAGACGGCGGAGGACACATCTCGATAATAGCGGCAGCTGTAGACAGGCGCCGCCGATTCGATTATATTCTCGGCCCGAGCCTTCGGGGTTTATCGCGCTCGACCGCATAAGGCCGCGGTGATTTTTCGACTTCGTCTCCGCCCGGCGGAACCCCGGGGGAATATTGAAATCATAACGTGGCACCCATGAATATTATTCAGGTCTTAAGGCAATATAATCCGAAATCGATGGAGCGACGTGGAATAAATTTGGCGGTCTCTCTCTCTCTACGATGCCCGGGACCTGCGGGTACAGCTTTCCCCGCCTCCGCCCCGCGCCGCACCGGGTGACAGTCCGAGGACGAACTTCGGGTTCGATGATGACGCCGGTCGCGCACCTGAGCACGTCGGCAGCTCTACCTTCCATCACCACTTGGCTTTTCCGGTTCTTTCTTTCCGGCGGGGGGAGAGGGGGTATGGTAATGACTTGGATGTTTCGCCCAAGTCGGAAACTACCCCGGATTATCTGGGGAATGTTCAACGCGGGGGAATATCTAATCCTGTATTATAGAGTGGCCGGAGGTGAGGACGTGATCTCTTGAGATACAAAAGATCGGAGCCGCAATTTTACTCGGATTCTCGTTTTGAAAGCATGTCGGACATGCGTTCCGGGCGCGCCGCATTTAGCGGACGCGAATGAGGCGGACGGAGGAAGTTGCGGTTGCGTCAAGAATGCGACCGCACATGTTCTAATAGATTGCGCGTACTGTACATCTTATCCTACATCCATCGCGATTCTCCGTCAATTTGCGAAATTACGGGTTCGGGAAAACGAGATTGTAATTAATCTTGATATTCGAGAATTTTTCCTCGAAAAAATTCCTTGTTTCACTAAAATTAAATTATGAGCTTAGACACAATTTACCGCGTAATACTTTATGATTTAGCTTTTGAGCATTATAACGGTTAGACTATTTAATGTTAAGTTACGTCAGATGCGCGCGAGATGCTGCATTCTTAAAATCGTAAGTCATAAATCAACTATTCATATAGAAATGTTCCGTTATTACGACCGAGCTGTACTACTGTGAACACAAGAAAAATCGTGATATGATGAATATAGAGGAAAAAAAACAAATGAAAAAATCTGATAAAATATTCTGTTGACTGAACTCCGCATATCGTATGCAATAAAATACTATCAGTTCCCACTGATATCTACGAAGTCGGAAAACAAATATTTACAGGACAATATTGTATAGTGTCTGTTATCAGGGCATACATACGCAATGCAGACTCGAGATAAATATTTTTGCGACCACGAATGTAATTCCATGATTTAAATCTTCTATCGCGTCCGGAGTCTCTATCGATTTTCAAAAATGATAAACAAATCCATGTTACTCGCCGCAAGAATTTATTCGCAAAATGCGTCTCCTGCGTGAACTTTTACGTTACGGGGCATCACGTTGCTATGGTCTAATCAAGATAAATTATGAGGGAACGTTAACCAATTCGTATAATTCAATTAAATAGGAATTTCACAGATTCAAGTGCCAATCGATCATAGACGTCAATGTATCGCGTACCGTTTATATAGCGCTTGAAACGTTAATGTAAACGTCGCTCCATCATCCACATGTCCATAATTATGGATGAGTAGATGAACGATTTGTCGGGGGCTGTTATTCAAGCCGTTAGATCGTGCTCGGCGTTAAGATAAAATTCCATAAAACGCTGGGAGAATTACTATGCCATATCTTTCAGATTTCGATACCCGCCGGGCATTTCGATGCCCGCGGTGCAACACGCGGTAGGCGCGGAGGAAAGAAATGAGAATGGATCGAGGACACGACAATTCTCCCAAGACATTAGCATTAGTAAATTAACAGTTTCTTAATTATTCCTTGCTTAGCGCTGTTTGGTATTATTAACCACGCACCATTACGATGCAGTAAAGCGCAGCGGGAAGCAATTATTCCAGCAGATTTCGTTCTGCCGCGCGTGTTTTCGCTGGTAACGAAACCAGCGCGCGAGGCTCGGCTTCGTTTGTGCGTTAGTATTTCCTTTATAATTTGCCTGGCGGAATTAGCGTGGGATGATGATCACATATTAGAACCAAGAGCATGTCCCCATATGTTTTTACCGCTGGATGAGAAACGACCAAAGCAGACTGCATTTCTCTTTTTTTACTATTTAACTTTGCTGTGCGTTTGATGGCTACAAACAATATATGAACATGCCGTATTTGTAGAAATAATTTATTTACACTTAATTTTTTTCGAAATAATAATCACTAATATTTTATAATACAAATTGTAATTGCAATCATTCATATCATTGAAAGAAACATCTAGGTAAACTTATAAAATGTAAGGTATATGTCCCTAATTTTTTAATTTGATTGAACTAATTGAGATTGAACTAATAAGAAGGTATATCAGTTCTTTGTTACTATTAATTAAGTTAATGACATTGTAAAAGGAATTAATATTCACATAAAACATTCATTGATGATTAAAAAATACTAACATTTAAATTTAAAAAAACACTCAAAAGTGAAATTTTAACGAAATATTATATCATATCAATTGTACCAGTAACTAAACTGAAAAAATGAATCATGCCCTTTTTAAATTTAATTTTTAGTTTTTTTACAATTATAATAATACACAATATGTCTAGATAAATACAGAATAATATTTAAAAAAACTTCGAAAACATAGACACTACTTATATCTTATAAAAATGATAAGAAGTGAATGAAAGTGTGGTTAATCCTATGATACTCGTAATAAATAATTTTTTTCACAATAACTTTCAATTAAATTATATGTTTTAATTACTTATTTTTATACAAAACATTTCATTTTTTAATTTTAGTTTGCTATCTTTTGGCTATTATTGATAAAATCTTAATAAATACGAATATATTGTTGATTTTTCAATTACCGGGCACATTGAATTACTGGGACATTTACCTTATTTAGTAATGCAATTTTTGAAATGTTTAGTTAGTATTATTAAATATAGTAATAATAGCAAAATATTTAATAACAATTATAAATATTTCATTTTTACAACATTCGTTTGTCATAATGACCTATATGTTTAGTTGAAACTATTTCATCAAGGTTGTTGATAACTTTCATCAAGACTAGATTTTTTTTTTCAGTGTAGGTAAGAAACTAATTGGTGATTAGTTTCGCGACAAGTTTTCATGAAAATTTTCGTTTGAATTTCAGATCCGCTAATTATATCAATGCTACCAAGCAGTGCGAGCTTTCGGATATGGACAGGCTGACGGTTGCTGGCTCGAGCGCCTTCCAGGCAGCGAAGGGAGTGGATTATCTGGAAAACCACTGCGTGGAAGAGCCAGTGAAGCTTTGCGAATTCAAGAAGCTGACCGGTCGTATACTGAAGACCGTGGACTCTGTTTATCAAGATGTTGGCACGTCCGATGAATGCCGCGAATTGTGCCTGAACTCGCCGTTCCGTTGTCATTCCTACGATTACGGTGACACCGGTGACATGGTCTGCCGTCTCAGTCACCATTCCCGTGCCACCCTCTCCGACATTCAGGTGAGAAAAATTCAGAGCTCTTTAGACATGAAATATTACGCGAAAATATCTACACAATTAACGCCGCGAGCGTAAGTTTATGAGAAAAGCTTTACCGAGTTAAATTTGGCGAAGCAACTGAAATTGTTGCTGTGCGAGAAATGGACATTGTCGTGTTTCCGATTTACTTGCTGAGCTTGTTGTATGCGGTTTAATTCATCACGAGTGTTTAAAATAGAGTTCCGTGCAGCTTTGCGACCACCGCGTCGTTTCGCTCGCCGCATCGCAGCGCGGATTCTTGAAAGGGCCAGTGGGGATTTTCTATAAATGCGATTACGTTGCAACACATGCAAACCAGGTTGAACAATCCGCCGAGGGCGCATTCGTGGAAAATCGAGTTTCTATCGCAGACGCTTTCCCTATCGAACTTCCGGGCTCAACCGAATGTGAATCGCGCTCCCGGTATCCCGGGAGAAAATCAAAAGAAAAATTTAACGACCACCAATTCGTCGGGTCCGATTATCAGCGTCTTTTTTTTACAATTTGCTGCAGATCGACAAATACGGAAACAAATACCTACTAACGCTAGAGAACGTTAAAATGATTCTTCGTATAACGAATAACTGTTGCAGCGGAATATTTGAACAACGTCAAGCGAATCGGAATATCATTTCGACGGTACAGTATGGATGACCATACGGGTTTCATGCACGATTATTCTCTCGGAGATGAGCAAATAATATGTGTAATGGGAAGATGATGGTGTGCGTGGGATTCGTGACGGGCTCCATGGGTGGTTACGCAAGCACATTAGCGGCATCTCCACAAATATACAAATTATTAACTGTGGAGATAGCGCGAAACGTCAAGAGTATTTATCAGCGTAATATCCGCGATTAATTTGTTTTCATCGAAGAGGACCATCGAGCCTCGAACGAGAAGCGATAAATAGCGCCGTATAAAGGGATTTCAAATAATTCTTTGAAAGTGACAAGCGCGTGAATCAGAGTGGATTATCATTCTGCACGATATAAATGAAAATGCACGCATATACGGTATATATACATATATATGCATCACTGATAATTATTGGTTTTTGATGTATCGTATCGAATAGATTGAAACGCTTTAGATGTTGAGAATAAAGAATGTGGTGAATTATTTATACAAATAAAATTATACATCAATATTTCACGTATTGCATGCAGAATTGAAAATCAATTCAGTAAAATATCAATTCGATAACCTACTTCCTTTTAGATACAAAATTTTATTTAAAAAAAAAAACGTTGACGGTATTTTCCGTGCAAATTACAAATTTCACGCTTCTATTCCAGACATGCGAGTTATCGAATATCGTAACATAATTGCTATGCGAACTATATCACCGAAGACTCAATGTACAATACGTTTTAGTGGAATTTTCGATGTACTCTTTTCGTTCGTTGCTCAATTCTCGTAATAAATTCTCTGCAAGTTTTCGTGTAAGCCCGATGCAAGCTATCAAAATCTCCCAACCATGGTGAAGCGAGCAAAATAGAAGAGTGATCAATAAATCGCGGGAGTAGCTTCGCGAAGTTTAATTGCGAAATATCCGTGCTTTGCGTATTTTGGAATTTATCACTGTCGCCCGCTATAATTCCTTTAAATTAATACCGCGACAAATCGCATTAACGCGCGATACACATCGAATGGTACTCGGTGGGAGCGATGAATAACGGCCCGAAAACAAACGATAATTTCAGGAGCCCTACCTCGACGTACCGGAAGCGTCCACGTACGAGCTGAGCTCCTGCTACAATGTGACCATCGACTGTCGCGCCGGCGACATGGTGACCAGAATTCAGACGAGCAAGCTCTTCTACGGCAAGGTGTACGCCAAGGGCTCACCCAACTCGTGCGTGCAGGACATCAAGGGTGCGCTCGAGTTTGAGCTTCGCATGGCGTACGATGATCTCGAGTGTAACATAAGGCAGCAGGGTCTCGGCCGGTACCTGAACGACGTGATCATCCAGCATCACGACACCATTGTCACCAGTTCCGATCTCGGGCTGGCTGTGACTTGCCAGTACGACCTCACTAACAAGACCGTGTCCAACGAAGTCGACCTCGGCGTACACGGCGACATCACGCCCGCCCTGTCGGAGGAGGTGATTGTCGACTCGCCGAACGTCGCCATGAAGATTACCGATCGCAGTGGAAACGAGGCTATCCCGTCGGCCGAAGTCGGTGATCCCTTGGCGCTCAAATTTGAGATCCTCGACCCCAACAGCCCGTATGAGATCTTTGTCCGCGAGCTAGTTGCCATGGACGGCGTCGACTCCAGTGAAATTGTTTTGATCGACTCGGACGGCTGCCCCACCGACCATGTCATCATGGGACCGCTTTACAAATCGGCCACCACCGGCAAGGTAAGTTTCAACATGTCATAATTTCGACATTTTTTAAATCTAGCATTTAACGCTATCGGTAGAATAAAAAAAATAAAACGTTAAATAGTGCAGCTAAACGGAAACTTCTCCCTTGTGGATAGTTATCTCTTTTTTTTTTATTTTCTTGTGTTAACGTAGCGTTGTAGCGATGGAAAATTATTTCCAGAGAAATACGCGTGAATGTTTTGATACCGTAAGAAATGTCTTGCCATTCGGTCATTTCATGGATTGCAATCGTAAGCCAGTACTACACAGAAAAAAAGTCTGGTTAAAAATGGATGAATCAGAAAAATTTTGTAAGATTGATCAAATTTTAGTTATTATAATAGGAATTCTGGTTATTATAAGTTATAAAGTATTACGTTCTATTATAATAACCAGAATTTGATAAATTCTACAAAATTTTCTGATTCGTCCGTTTTTAACCCTCAGTTATTAGACTGGGTGTGGCACACCGAAACGTATTTTAGCCGAAGACGATTTTTTTAAAAAGTATGTTGACGTTTTTTAAAAATATTTTTAAATCAAATAAATTTTTTATATTTTAGCTAAAATATTCATTTTTCTGAGATTCTGAACTTTTATTTAAAAAAAAATTCAAATTGGTTGTTTTAACTCCGAGATATGAACGATTGAAAATTAATCGGGTAACGCACACCCTAATAATAATAATAATAAAAAACAATCTAATAATAATGGTAAATTTTGATAGTCTAATAACTGAAGGTTAACCACAATTTTTTTTCAGTGTACACTGAGAGAAAAATATAGTTACTTTTGAACCGAACTATAATTTTATAACATTTCTAACGATACATACGCACTGAATTGATTATTATAAATTATAAAGTATTGAGTTCTATCATTATAATCAGAATTTCTATTATAATAATCAGAATATTTGATTAATCTTACAAGATTTTTCTGATTCGTCCGTTTTTAACCAGAATTTTTTTCAGTATGATTAACTTAACTATATGCATCATGTTAACCATAATTACCATTAGAAAAACATACTATAAAATTGTCTTAGGTCCAAAAGTAACTATATTTTTCTTTCAGTGTATAAGTAAATAAAGAAAGAATTGTTCGGATAAAAACCATTATGTTGTACGAAACCAAGTGGTTATCCGAGAGATAACAATCGAAAGGAAAATAAACGTCGATTTAAATTTAGCGATCGTACACGATACCCCGAAGGGCGACAAGGTGATCGAGGTGATTGACGTCTATAACGTCGATGCTTGTCGACATGCATTTTGTGGGAAGGCGCGCGTGCCTCGAAATATGCGCGGGTGTAAAGCGACCGAGGTAGAAAAAAGAGCGGGATAGAAGCAGACACGAGTCAACCGGTCGATCTGACTTCATGCTAATCAATCACCCGAACGGATTTTACGACGGGAAGCAATTTGCCCGGCCTGTAATAGGTCGCGTCGATGATGCGCCGCCGTCTTGGCGATGACGTGCCGTGACATGCATGGCATGCGGGCACATTGGTCTGGCAACGATCATTACTTTCCGCGTGTTCCACATAAGGGAGCGTAAGATTACCCCTGGATGCCGGGAGTAAGAACTTGAAGGTGAAATTCGTTCGACCGTCAACCTAAATATTTTCATTTTCACTCGCTGATTCACTCGGATATTACTGAATAACTTTTGTACAATTTTTTTGCATGAAATAACGTTCATACAACGTGTTAATAATTAAGTACATTTGTCGCGCGAGTTCTCACAGTCTGCCTGGCCGTGAAGTGCAAAAAAAGGTGGGGAGGAAAGGAATGAGATATGCAGATATGATTGAGAATGGACGTCTTTCATTCAAATGTATGAAGACGGATCATTAAATAATGGAATACCGTTGCGCTCAAAACGACCGTGCTCGCAGAGCCGCGATTATTACTTCCGCGTTTCCCGCATAAGGTAACATGGGAATTGACTTTGCGATCCCATTAGATCGCGAAAAAATAGTTTAATCCTCTACTCTTTCTCGCGCGATGCGTGAAGTATCGTGGGTGAGCTAGAGCGAAAACGCATTAGGGCGGAAGTACAATAATTCTTGCGCGGTTAATAGGTAGGCGATCGCCACGTATTGACCTCGATAGACCAATTACACATATACCGCTCGTACATTTTGCACGATGACTCGCACGATATAACGTCGGGCGCGCGCGCGCCGCAACGCGAGAAATACGATTCCGCGGCGCTGTGGGCATTAATAAACCTATAAAAATGTTTCCTCGATAATTCGAGCAGGTCGTTCTTACGTTAGTCCAGTCCGGCGATTTAACCGGCCTGGACTTTTCCAATTATGTTTTCTCCCTGCGGCCTGGGAGAGTATCCTCGCGGCGCGGAGGCGCGGATCGCGGAAGTGCGGACGGGGAGGGGCATTTTCTTTGGCTGCATTGTCTGTTGGAGGCACGCTCGAAACATTCGACCAGCTGTGCCCGGGTCGTGGACCGCGTGGCTTGATGCTTCGCGAGTGTGTCGACGAGTAAAACAAACGGATCGTTACGATAGTGGCAGGTAGAAGCGAGTGGCCGGAGCGAAGGTGGAGCAATAAGAGGCGCACGGCCTCGTTAACTCGTCGTTCCACATCATTTGCTCGCGCGAGCACGGCCGCGGTACGGCGCAATATCGCTTTATTAGAAAGTAATAACAGTCGTGGTAGAAACAAAGAGTAAATTTATATCGGGTAACGTACGTAAGATGCCGAGCATCAAGATATATCACCCGCAGTCGTTGCTGTATCAGGGCGCGTCCCGGCGCCCTTTTCCGCTTTCGAACGTGCGCGCACCACGCCGGCTGATCTCGTTTCCTGACCGCGGCTGATCACGAAGGGCTAACCCCCATTTCCTGCCGAGCGAGCCACGATACGGAGATAGAGATCTCGGGCGCTGCTTATCTCCCGGTGAATTTTGTCGAGCGGGCAATAACACAATGAGAAAAGTTGCTCGCTTTATTCAATTTTCGTCTATCGCGTTTAATCAAGCACGGGATGTATGTAAATTCTAATCTGCAGAGAGGCGCACCGTAACTTGAAAAGGAAGATTTCATTACGGTCGTTCACGCTGTATATTAATATAGGATGTACGGATAATAATCCGTACGCACGTTATTTACCTGTCGACTGGCATGAATGATAAAACGCCTGACACCGAGTTTGATATACGCCACGCTATCAGCTATCAATAATCTCCGTCGTTTGCGACAGTATACCGTCATTATGATATGGTAATAAACGTTCGCAACATTGATTCTCGGTAAACGAAGGGCCATCATTTGACCCGAGATATACCGATAGCAGGAAGTTGCATGTTCATTCTTTGTCTTTCTTAATCTCAGGAGACTGAAAGGCCTCTTCTCTGCCGTGGATGTGAGCATAGGCTAATAAACGATTAATAATTAATTATTACCGGGAATACTAGTACTTGTGTTCAAAGGTACAAATTGATAAAAATGTTTGGGATGTACCAATTGCCATTAAAATAATTAACTATCTAATTAATATTCCGATAGTTATTCGGAGCAAGTGAATTGTTGAAGGATACTTAATAGACGTTGACAAGTATTATGTATAAGGACTTAACTTTCGAAAAAGTTATTTTCAAAAATTACATTACTATAAACGTTTGTCAAACTTGGAAATATGTTTATAAAATCTGTAATTTAACAAACTGTTCGAGAAGCAAGTTGTTCAATCTAAAGATAAAGATCTTAATCTTTCTAAATATTTATTACCGTTAATATAAAATGACTCTGTCACTTCTACATATGAAAGTTTATTTGTGCCATTAACACCTTTTCCGAGAATAGGAAGTCCCGCATAAACGTGGACGATCGTAAAATGAACAGGCAAACGCGTCGCGAAAGCCAACCGGTACATGTTGCCGTTGATTTTATTAATCCTAAATCGGGATGCAAAGAGAAACGATCGTCGACAGCGGAGACGCGCGAAACGACGGCGTCGCTGACGGTGCGCGGCACCGCGCAGTTCGTCTAACCAGAAATTTGGCAAAAGTTGGGCTTTCCGGTATGTCCGTCACGTAACCGGGCCGCGGTACGAAGCCTCTCTTCCATTTCACAACCGGTTTGAATGAAATTGGAAACATTTCTCAAGCGCCACGTTCGTATACACGTAAACTCGTAAGGGAGCGATGTACGCAGGGATGAACCGCGGGCGGAGATGGGGGGGGGGAGGAGAGCCCGCGGCCGACTTATAAAGCAGACAAGGAGGGATCAGGTTGAGCCGCGCCGTAAAAGCGCGGGCGGTGAGTCTTACGATCTGACTGATCTGATGCGGTACATTTATGACGGGCTCTCCTCTTTCCCGTCCTTTCCCATCGCCGACGTCGTTGCCGCTGAAGGAGACTTATCGTCGGCGCGTACCAGATGCCGCGGATACAACGGGCTCCGTTTCTTTTCCCAGCCTAGCTACTTCTCTCTGTTTCTCTCGTTCCTTCTCCCTCCGCTGCCATTCGAACTCCACAGAGTCCCCGGACTTTCCTCTTCTTCCTTCGATCCGCTCACGCTTCTTCTCCCATTCGCCTCGAATCGCAATCGCTCTCGCTTTTCCCCCGCGGAGAATGGACCTTCCGCTACTCTTTCTGCGCGGGATGACGTTGGGTTAATAAAGTTCCGCTCGTTCCACTAGACGCGCGCAGGCAAAGAAATGGCTAAATGAAGCTGTACGTGGAACGAAGCATATTTTAATGTCTTACTTCCCGCCGATAATATACGTGCTCGGTGTGTAAATACGATGAACTTGGTAATGCGCCGCAGAAACCAGTTCCCGACGTGGGCACATGAGAGCGTGGCGCTAACCTTGCGTACCCGGCCTTTCTCAGTTTCCAAGAGGAGCCTCGGCTTCGGGAAGAGGTGCGTCGGGACTTGACCCCGCGAGCATGTAGCGAATGATCTGAATGAAGAGAAATCAATGACGAGCCGTGCGCACGGACGTAGCTATGAATATATTACGCCCGGCGTTCCTCGGGTGCAACGATGATCGCGAGATTACTCTGCGGACGACGGAGCTTAACGAGCGAACACGAGTGATTATCATACGTTCGTTTTGTAGGAGAGAGAGAGAGAGAGAGGGGAGGGGAGAAGGAAAACTTGAATTCTCCGTACCAATTCCGAGATCGCCGCGGTACACACCGAGGCGATGGTAAAAAACCCTGAGCGTAATATAAGCACGATAGGTTGTAAAGGGAATAAAAAAGATTTTAACGGATAGGTCCGCTTGTCACGAGAAAATAGGAATTACAACGATGCGCTTGGTCGCACCATTTGCCAGGATGGATATACGCGCGCTCTAATGGCGCGCGTAAAAGCGGGTACTTGGGCTGTTTTTCATGTCATAATCCCGTGTAATTGCCGTTATATGGCCTTACCTAATAAAGAAGAAAAAAATTGGACGCAGCTGCCACGGGACGTGAAAAACCAGTTTGAAGCGATCATCTCTTACGCATATTGCGTGCGACGGCCGACGCCCGTCGTGTTACGCGATCCCTGACATCCGCATTCTGTAATCCTTCGTCTCTGTTAAGAGCCCGCATTTTTTTCCTTGCACCGCCGGCCGTTGCGCCTCGCGATCGCGAGTAAAATCACGGCCGTCGCGCCGCGCCGCGCCGTGCCCGACTTTGGGATACAGTTGAAAATTTATGTGAGAGCGACATATGGGTAAGATTACCATTATCCACCCTGAATTCTATGAACGAACGACCGCCCGTGTCGGAATTTCAGAATTAATGCGACACTGCTCATTGTCAGTTGAGTCGACGGTACCGACATCGCGTATGAATTACGAGTATGTAAAAAAAAAAGTAAGATACGCCGCGCATTTCGCAGCTGCCTCGCGCTGATTACATTTGCCATTGTTAGGTACTTCCTAACTCCGTGAAAAAAAAGTACAGAGTACAGAGAGTATAAATCTGTCGTTGCGAAATCCGACGCAAACACCACTCTCACAATCAGATAACATTGGCGCCTGATGGTACTTTAATTTGTTTCTTGCGTTGAAAAAATGGCGGAAATTTCTATACGTAACTACCAGGATAATAAAGAGAGGCGAAAGAGAAGTGGTGACAAGAACGCGCCGCAAATGTCATAATATTGGCGCTGTAGTTTGCTAACGGTATGCGAACACGACAAAAGCCCCGAACGGCGAAATCGTTGCGTTCCGAGGAGCCATTCGGCACAGGTGTTTATGTATTATCCGAGCGACAAGTAACGGCGTGAAACAATTGGTTACGTGACTTGCAATCCGTCGAAAAGGACCGATGGAGTACGAGGAAGAGTTCGTTTTATTACATTCCACGTATCGAATTTCCTGTTCCCCCGCTGAAACGTATTTACACGCCGTGTCGAAAATTAAAGGCAAAGATTACGACATTCATTTACTTGTCACCATAATTGAGCGTCAAATTTTGAATTTATAAAAAAGTCATACAAATCTCTTCCGCATATACACACTTTTCTTTCTCTCATCTAAATGCAAATCAATGTACAATGCACTCAATATTCTGTTAAATTAAACAAAAGGCTGTACGCGCGAATGTAAATATCGCTCTTTTAAATTAATGCGTTTCTCAACGCTGTAATAATTTTCTACTTGGCGAGAAGAAAATTTTAGACTTAATCAAATTGGTCCAAAGCGCTAATTTATTTGCCGTCCAAAGATTTCTTGCATTCGCAAAATTATAAAGCACTTTTGTTAGCTCTCGTAATTGAATGTCCTATGATTTATAATCTCTTTTCATTCTCACAAACTCTCACAAGTCACTTACAATCTCCCTTTTCCTTTCTGTTTCACAGATACTGCTGTCGCACTTTGACGCCTTCAAGTTCCCAAGTTCGGAGGTGGTGCAATTCCGCGCCCTGGTCACCCCGTGCATGCCAACCTGCGAGCCGGTGCAGTGCGATCAGGAGGAGACGACCGGCGAGCTGCGCTCGGTCATCTCCTTCGGTAGACGCCGTCGCCGTCGTCGCTCCACCGCCATCGGCTCCCAGAGCCGCGAGGACCTCCTCCTGGTGCAATCCATCCAGATCACGGACAAGTTCGGCTTCGAGCGTGACGGCAAGCTGCCGAACGCTACCTCCGCGACGAGGGACACCGTGTTCGTCGAGAGCGAGGACATATCGTCGACAATGGGCATGTGCATCAACATGGGCGAGGCCATCGTGGCCGGCACCGTCTTTCTCGTCGCTCAGATCGCCATCATCGCGGCATGGACCTTCACCTGGCAGCGACGCCGGCAGATGCTCAAGCACCAGGAGGCGCTCTCGGTCTCCGTCTCCGTGCCCGGCATGCACTCCATGCCCGGGCGCACCGACAGCCTCTGTAAGTTGTACGACGGCGGTTACTCCGCGCGCCGTTTCTGAACGACCTCCTCCACCAGCTCCCACGGCATACCGTCAATCTCGTCTTCCTGCGTAAATCGCTATTAACGAATCTTTGGCTGACTTCACACGGACGTGAGTTCTGAAACTGATGCGTGCCGCGAGAGGAGGGTCGTGCTCGTGTCACGATCCTCGAGGCGATCGGCAAAAGTATATAAAAATACCCTCACGCGGCTCTCTCTTTGAGATATCTTTCTGCGGAATTTGGATGGAGACGCTCTACTTCATACTACATACATATATATATCAAACTTCTATGAGTGTACCGCATTGCGAGGTTGCAGCCAATATACGTAGCTTTTAGTGGAGCATGCCCTTTACCACCACCCACGCTTATCTTATAGACGGGTGGAAGCTTTGCAGAGGCGTTCTACTAATTTCAATTAGATTCGGTTAGATGGGTAGATCGCGGAGTTTGCTGAACGCATCGGGATAGAGGGACATTCGTAGGCTACGGACAGATCAACAGAAGAAGATGATGATTGTTGTCCGTCCCTACGAATGTTCTTGTATTCGCATTACCAGTATCAGATCTTTTTTTTTCATCCCAAACTTCATTTCCTCGCAGCTGGCAACGTAAGGAAACCGATTGGACTTGGCCGTATCACTTGAGCCAAGTTGCTTCTGCACTGGTCTCGCCCGTTCAAAGTAGCCTAATTACATATTCGCGCATGCCACACGTGCTAATAACGCCGGTGGGATTACCGAACGGAATAATTGCGCTACAATTGCGCTTCATTACTTGCTACATCTGTCGCTTATTGAAGGCACAAGTATCAGTGTGTCTCACCGACCGACATTTCTGGCCAAGGTCGGCGCGAATGAATCGTGTGTATCGTCAATTTCGTTTCTCTGTCTCTCGGGCGGCCGGTCATTTCGTGGAACAGGCAGCAAGATTGCAATTACGATCCGTACCGGCAACCTTTAATTAGCGTAACGTTTCGAGCGACCTTCGTGCGTGCACCTACCGCCGTTCAACGAAAATCGACGCCGTCGTCTAAGGAGACCGATTCTCCGAAGCCCGGGATTGAAAGGGCACGATAAACGGGAGGGGAGAGGAGGAAAAAAAAGGAAAGTTTTCTCGTAATATCGTGTCGATGCTTAATCCGTGTCCGATCTGAGACGCATACCGAGAATCACACGCTTCACGCGGCTAAATCGATTTCTCACTTTGTTCCGGGATAAAAGTGGCCGTCTCGCCACACCACTTCCGCCGGTAAGTAGCTGATAATGTAACGGCCGCAAAAATTTCAGCCGCGAGAAGAGAGTAATCGATTTCGCGCGCGCGAGTTCGGTCGGTTTCTTGCGGCCACGTGCATCGCCACGCCGCGCGCCGCGCCGCAGCCACCGCCGTGCCCTTTTCCCCTTCGCTTTGCCCTGCCCTCACAAGCTGCTTTTACCGTCCGTCCTTTTTTTTTCCTCTCTTCCCGAGGCGACGTGACGCGATGTGGGACACGTCTCAGCACGGCTGCGACTCTCTAGGTAATGGAGGTTGACGTGTATTCGCTACGTTGACTAGGCTACCGGGCATGGACTGTAATTAGCATTGGGAATTGAGCATGATTATGCAGACGTGTAAAGTAAGGATATCAACGGCGCGGCGAGGAGTTAGAGCGGCGGGCTAAATACAGGGATGAAGGGGTGGGAGAAGGGATTGAGACGGAACGAGAGAAACAGCGGTAGCGGAACATAGCGAGCTCGGTGAAGAGGGGTAAAAGGTACGTGCGCAAAGGGGTTGGCAGAAGGTTAATTGCCTCTTGTGGCGTCTCGGGGTTAAGCTAAGCTTGCGGGGGTAATGCTTGATGGGGTTGAATCTAGCTTCGAGAGTAAAGGGAGAGGGAGGGGGGCGAGAGAGTGAGACGGAGAGAGGGGATCGTGTAGGATCACATCGAGGATAGCTATCTCTATACCAGAATCACGTAACCTCGACCCCCTTTCGACGTAACCTTAGTCATGTCCCTTATCCTCAGCCATCCCACAGCGGCCAGGTTAATTTACGTCGCGACACGTAAGCTTATCAATTCGGATTTGGCAAGCGTTGTTTGAGCTGAAAGGGGCAGTCAAAAAAGTTAAATTAAAAAAAAATTGATTGGTACGATTAAAAGAACTTCTTTCTGATTACATAAGCAATAAAATATTGCGCTTCGTCGGTCCGCAATTCTATCACCGGACATCTCGAAGAAAATTCTATAGGACAAAGCCGCGTCGATAATGTCAAACACAGAAAAATCCAGTTTGTAACAGTCGTTGTACAACATTTTCTGTATGAGCCGCAAATAAAAGGTATTTGTGAAATTCGCATTGCTCGGCAAGCAAAGAAACAGAAAGAAATGAAAAAAGTCAGTTTCTACAAATAGGAGATATATGAAAGATTTTATGATTTATATACACAATATACTATTTGGGGAGCATTGAAAGGATACTTGACATATTTTAATTTTATAATTGACTATTATTTGAATATTATTTAGTACAGCAATCGAAAATAATTAAATTTTTCAGATTTTATTTTGGCTTTAATTGTATTTTCAGTCGTTGCACGGGGTTTTTACAAGTCCGATGTTCAATAAAATGAATTTTTTCATACTAATGTACAAACTTTATCATTTAGATTTTGAAAGTCTGAATAAATATTATTTTCAAAAGATATAAATTAATTTTTTATCGAGATATCGCAAGACGCCATAGGTCGATTCGTGTTACGAAAAATAGCGCAACGATTGGGTTATAGGGTTAAAGAATTCTCGGAAAAGCACGAGAGATAGATAAAGACCAGAAGATATAATACGCTGTAACATTGAGTAAAACAGATCTGTTGGTTGTACTAGCGGTGCCTTATCGATTTCACCAAGGCACACAACGTGGACCTACAGAGAGATCGGATTAATTGCGAAACTTGAGGATTAAAATACACTCGTTAAGACAAACAAAGGTACAAGCGAGACAAAATGGGAGTCTCCAATCGTTCTGAAGTGTTTGCATTACAGTTAACCAAACTTGGGATTGTTCTAGTGTTTGACGTTTGCCTATCGCGTGGCGAGGATTCACGATACTACGCGAATTCTGCTTTTATTCTCGTGAGTCTCGAAAACGTTACGTACACAAGCAACGATCACGTGCTTCATTATACGGACGTGACAAAGTTCTATCTTTACCTGAAATAATTTTTTCAACGCATCGGTCCGTTTTGATTTTGAGATAATCGTATGTAGAATTAAATTTGAAGAGGGTTTTTCAGTGTAAGCAAGACAGAATATTCATTCGCGAATGTTTGGCGTCTATCGGCCACGTTTGCTGCACGTGTAACTCACTGTTAACAGCTAGTGCTTGCTAACGCAACAACAATAGCCGACATCGAACGAAAAAGGATACACAGCGACCAGAGCGCGCGTATGTTACGTCCATCGGAATTCCGGTGTACGCTTTAATTATTGAATCTAATTGCTATGGATATTGCTAGGCACTGCCTCGTACGAGATCCCGTCGACACCGAGCTAAATGAAATTTTGCCCTTCCCCCCTCCCCTTAAATCAAGCGGCATTGATCCCGCAAGGTAAAAATTAAAATGCAGAAAACGCAGGCGGGACTCATGCATTTTTCCGATGTGTATTTCTGAAGCGCGCGATTCGATTACCCTCGTATTACAGAAGTAACCAACATAGCACCCAATACCTGGCCGCGCGAACTTTCCCCTCTTTTCCCCCCGCTTCCCCGCTGCTTCTTACGCGTGATCCGCTTATAGAAGTAATAAAATACAAATATAAATATATAAATATGGATATATATAAATATAACGTATACGTACGATGATAAACATGCCAACGATGGTGCCTACGCGTACAGTAAGTGAACGCGATGCATGTGACGAACTTGCGATTTTTTTTCTCATTTTTTTTACTTCCTTCAAAGATAACACACTTCAATTATGGATTAACGTTTAAGAATTTTTTTTTCGCTAACGCTGCGGTAGTATATCCAACCTGCTTGTGGTGAGAGGGTAGAGCCAATTTTATACATGTTCGACGATATTTTGTACGAACGCAATTGAGAAACGGTGTTGCGCGCGCGAGCGCGCGCGCGACGACGCTGAAGGTGCGCGAGAATGCGCCTGGGGAGCGTTCGCCGTGCATATGTGGTCGCTGCGCGCAACGCTTTAGCGGTGTAATTTCGATACAAAATGTATCACATGAGCGTATGGAGTGGCGCAAGAAAAATCTAACATTTCTTCGCCTCGCCCTGCGAAAAGCAGGGTCTTTGACAAAAAAGAGAGAGAGCGAGAGAGAAGTAGAACGAGAAGATAGACGGGAGATCAAGTTGTCTCCGCGATAAAATGCGGGAACTCGCTGGAACCTAAGTCACTTTCACATGGGGAAGATGTGCAAGATTTTCTCGCGCCACCTCGTAGACAGCGTGCATTTCGAGTAAACACGAATAACGATGTGCGAAACACTTTTCATCGACTTGATCGAACCGTATTGCGCGGCACGCCCGATCGTGCCCGGTCGCTGACACCGTTTGATGGCAAGTCAATGGAAACTGGCCGAGTACTGGCGGAGTATAAGGATAATCATTAATTAATTGTCTTACATTTAAAGAGCGTATACGATGAATGTAAAAGGAGCAATCAAGTTTCATCAATATAATAACGTAATTAAGATTAAGTTAACGCGCCCCGCGGCCTCGGCGCTATGGATCGGGGCCGCGGAAGGCAATTGCGAAAGGAAAGATAATATTGGGCTCGAGGACGATCGCTCTCGATGATATCAACCGCGCGATCCTGCAATCCCCGGCCGGCCGGCCGACTTGGGTAGCCGCAAGCAATTCAACGCGGCCGGCGTCGTCGTTTCTGCGTGCAAGTACCACTCGCTTCTTCTTCATCTCCTTCTCCTCCCCCCTCCACCACCCCCCCGGCCACCCTCCGTATCGTCCATCTTAATGAGGGTTGTGTTTATACCCTGTACTTCTTACTCCCGGAGTATCCATGAGTTTGTAGAGATGTCGGTGCTTGTCCTCGAGCCTGAGGTGCGCGCCTGCTCCGTCGTAAGCTCCGAGAAGCTCGAGTCTGTTCTGTACCATGACAAGCGCGTATTCCTCGCTTTTCTCCATCCCGTGTACGTCTTCTTTTCCTATCCGCCCCCTGCGCACCCATTCCCCTCAACCGTTTTCCTGACTCTCTGCCGTCCCGCCGCCCCGCTCCCTCCTCCCGCTGCCGAGCGCGGCCGTATCGGCCTCCTCGCCAAATTAAACCATTTTCATCGCGAATACATACGTCACGTACAGAACTTACCCGACGATCGCGAGCGTTCTTATGTTATATCCGCGCACCAGCATATAATCGCTTATTTATTTTTTACGTTAACGTACATTGCCCTTCAAGAATACTCGTACCCTATCACGCCTATTTTTTCTTCCCCCCCCCTTCCCATCTACGACCAGCATACCAACTACCGTTTTAATAATACGCCCGTCATACCATCCATGCACTGAAACTGCTATGTAATTTAACGAATCACTCTGCTGACGTTAAACGTAATGCGTGCGTGTTTCTAATTAATTCCCATTTTTTTTCTACATTATCAAGACGTATCTTTCTCGCCAAACGTCGTATATGTCAGTACCGTAACACACACGTTGTACATAGCATATATGGTACAGAGAAAATAAACTCATTTTATAACGAAAAGCGTCGTTTTCCTTTCCTGTTTCTTTACGGCATGTGTAACTCCCCCGCCGTCCGGATTGCAAGGCTACTACGTTGGATCCCAGCCAACGCTGTACTCGTACGTGAGGAAAGTCTTTGGGATGACTCGCGCAAATGGAGAAAAGAACAGCGAAGGGAAAGTAGTTAGTATCTGTGGCGGTATCGCCGAGATCGGCGTTGACTGTAATAATCTGGTTAGCAAATTATTTTCATACGCGCGTACGAAAAGAAACTGCCGTAAAGAAGATTACAAAGTTCTTAACGAGTGTTATTGTTAGTCACGGGCTAACCAGTTCGACAAATTCCATGATTGAATCATTCAAGATAAAATTATCCAATCGATCTCTCGTCGTACGAGTCGAGACGTTAACTCGGGGACAAGCGGCCCCCTTCATCAGAGTGGCAATGGAAATAAACTGGTAAGTTCGTACATATCGATCAATATACCATAATACGAGGTGTTGCGATGGCAAGCAAGCGGAAAGGTAAGATATCTTCAGTTATAGAAAATGATTTGCAAAATATATTTCATGCGCGTCTAATTTTTTTGCATTTTTTTAATCTACGCATGTTTTGTAATTATAATACAAGAACGAAAATCGATACATAGTAGCGTTGTATTTTATTATTGAGTACATTTGTTTAAACCAAATTGTAATAAGTAAATAATCTGATTTTGTGGCAATACATAAAAGAATACGATCCTCGTGCCATAAAACAGATGTCCGTTGAGCGTCATATTTAATTCCATGGACGAGAAGTCCATTTTCCTCCCATATAACTAGAACGTAGCGTTCCTGTATATCACATTTCATGTAACGTGTAATTTTAAAATGAGATGCTTCAAACTTGAAATTCACATGCACGCGGCTTATGATATCAGCGTAACAACAACTAACAACTGATATATCTATATATGTACGTCCAGACTATTCATAAAAAATATAATCTACTAACAACGATCAAGAGAGTTTGAATGTATAATAGCCAATGGGTCAAACTCTCCTAACCAATGAAAATTAAATCTCTTCGTGACGCTCAAAGTTTCAAGCGCAAAGCGATTCGCATCGGAAAGGAGGAGCCGCGGGTGGGAAGGAAACCCGATGCATCGCGAGAATATATGGTGCGTCGTGCCGCACGAGCGAAAAGTAGACCATGTAAATGTCCAAGATCACTGGTTTCCAGCATCCGCTAAGTTGCACTTCTGCGCCGCATGATTCAATAAGCGTGAGAATCTTGTCGAGTGGTCGCGGGGAAGAATATTTATGAGAGGAATATTAATAGCCGCCGTTTCTCTCTCTTTCTCTCCCGAGCGATCACGAGAAATCTAATAGAGAGAACGACGAAAGAAATATGATTTTTCTCTTACGTTATGAGCAAAACCATCATCTAAAGGTAGGTGGAATGAGTTAACTGTTGCTGCAACTCGGTCTCTTTAAAAATACACTGTACAATTTACAATTACAAACGCAATAAAAGATCAAGTTGCGTTCATGAAAAAGAGTAAAGACGAAGAAGGTAGATCGACAATTAGATTTTTGCCAAGGGTAAGCGCTTTCTCCTTTTCTATTCTTCTTTTTTTCTTATAATAAAACAAGAAAGTTGAAGTAATTTCGTAATTTTTTATCAAAAGTATATGCTAATAAATTATTTTGATTACATAAATATAAGATTTATCAATAGTTTGGAGGGTATTAAAATATGACTGTATCAAATTATATTTATACTGAAAATAACGAAAACATGCAAGTTGTGTTAGTTGAGTTTCCAGAACAATTTATAATAATTTTTCAACTATTTCATATATGCTATACAAACATTTACCAGAGATTATTAATAAATTAATAATTGAAAACTGTCTTTAAAAATATTTAAGAGCACTTTTTCAAATCTGTAAATAACTGATGCATTTTATTGCAAGATATTAAATATCCATAAACTTTAAACATAATAACTTTCTTAAATCATTTTCGAAGCATTTCAATAATATACAATTTAAATATTATTAATATATCCATGTATTAGTATTATTAATATATCTATGTATTAGTTAAGTTTCCAGGACAGTTATAATAATTTTTCAACTATTTTATATATACTACACAAAGATTTACCGAAAATTGTTAATAAATTAATAATTGACAACTATCTTAAAAAATACTTAAGAACACTTTTTCAAATCTGTAAATTATTGATACATTTTATTGCAAGATATTAAGTATTCATAAACTTTAAACACAATATCTTTCTCAAATCACTTTCAAAGTATATTCAATGATATGCAATTTAAATATTATTAATATACATACATGTTCTTTTCTTACAAGAATCGATTATTAAATTGCGTGGAACTGAGCTTGGATCTTGTTTCAACAGATACCATTTGATTTGATTATCACATGAATTGTGAGAATTGAGATTGAAATGTGACGTCGCGAATGGATCATCAAGATCAATCTATTGAACTGTATCGCATCTCGAAGCTGGTTTCAGCCGCGCTTCTAAGCTCCATCATAAACACGGATCTTAGAAGAGTGCAGAATATCATACGGGGAAAACGGAAAAGTTAAAGCAATTGAGTATTTGCCTAATCGTATCCCGCCGTGCACAGTCAAATGAACGTTAAAAGCGATGAGAAACTTTGCCCGGCGTTATTTCGCGTAGTCTCGCCCATCCTAACGTAACATCGCTTCCCTTTCGCCGCGGCGCGCAAACTGCAGGAAAAAGAAGACTATACTTTCTCATCTGGGAGTCGTGCTCCGCCGCTACTTTTAAGGCAAGCTCCGAGATTACTAACGTCTGGTCCCCAATCGAAGCGCTCGCCGGGACGCAATTTATCGCACATAAAACGAGAGCGTAAGTTGCCCAGATACGATTTGGCGAGTCCATTCCGCGAGAGTCGACTATGTTAATGAACCGGATCGAGATAATGCCACGCGATGCTGCTAGTTTACGGGTCTGCTAACGCGGCTGGAAATATATAGCTATCGGATGACAGAGGTGCAGCGCGGCGCGCGTTATCGATCCGCGCGGTCTCGCTCCCGCTCGTTCATCTATTCGCGAGCAGAAACAGAAGAAACGTATCGAGCGAGCGCTAGTTGGGTGGCATAAAAGTCCTGATAGCTTCCCGATATTTTCCGGATATCTCGTTCCGACACGACGCCGCGACGCTCTGCCGTCTTCGTCGTCATCGAACGCGATAACGGAGCGGCTTCGGTCGTACCGGGGGGAAGGGGGGATCCTCTTTGCTACGTGACGCGCGCGCGGAAAGAAGACGGAGGTGGCGGCGGCAGAATTTCCGGCAACATTCGCCGAGAAGGAAGTACAGCCGCGGCGAACTGTATGTACACGGAAAGTAAGGAAGAAAAATGGAGTTGCACGAAAACACGAAACGCACTAGAACTACGATACGAATAGCGTTTCGAATCTCCTGGCTAGAAACGCCGAAGATTCGTTTTTCACAGCGGCGACATTGTGTCGCTGCGGAACGTCCCGTTGTGCTTATTCTGCCGTGGCGAGATATCACGGCGATGTCGGACAATGGTATATACGTGGCAATTACGCGAACGTATCCGTTTATTGGCCAATCCGGAATTTTTATTCGCCTGATTATGTCTGCATCGACTGGTCGTGTCGGAGCTATTATGGCTATTCTGATTAAAAGTTTTATGTGCCACCGCTGAATGGCAACCGATAAGACGAAGAGTTGTTCCGAACATTGTGATCGATTTAATAACATATAATAAATCATGTAATAATTATAAATCTGCAAACTTTGTACACTGAAAAAAATTCTAGGTAAACTTATAAGATGCATTTAGTTATGTAATTTTCGAAATATTTAGTTAGTATTACTAAATATAATAATAATAGTAACAGAACATTTGATTACAATTATGAACATTTTATTTTTATAACATTCATTTGTCATAATGACCTATATGTTTAGTTGAAACTCTTTCACCAAGGTTGTTGGTAACTTTTATCAAAACTACACCCAAAAAAAAATAATTTTGATATACGTAGAATCCTTTAAATCTTAGAAGATTTTGCTCTTATTTTGTCCTCAAGAGGATTCCTCTGAAGTCAAGAGAAAAATACTGTAAATAAGAGTATTTAAGATAGAAAAAAGTATTTTTCACTTTATTGAAAGAGGAATATGTTTGCTGTAAAAGAGTGAGCTTATAATATGAGATTATAGGAAAAATCACTTTGAACGTAAAATACTTTTTTTGGGTGTGGATTATTATAACCAATCTTTTTCTTCAGTGTAGAGAATAAATTGAGAATATACAATTTCTTGCCAAATATATCAATTAAAGATATTAATTCATATTTGAGAAGGTAATTTATATATCTCTATAATTAGTTTACGTAATATTGTTCATCAACACCCAAAAAAAGTATTTTACGTTCAGTGATTTTTCCTATAATCTCATATTTTAAGCTAACTGTTTTACAGCAAACATATTCTTTCAGTAAAGTGAAAGATACTTTATCCTCTCTTAAATACTCTTGTTTATACTTATAATTTTCTCTTAAGGGAATTCTCTTTCAAAGGAATCCTTTTGAGGTCAATATAAAAGTAAAATCCTTTAAGATTTAGAGGATACCACGTACATCAAAATTATTTTCTTTAGTGAAAGATAAATTTTTTTTATATTCAGATTGGTAATTTCGGAGCTTATCTTAAAACTAGCAGCTGCATAATCTCCAGATAAAACATAGAAATATATAAATTAAAATAGAAGAAGAGACAATTGATAATTAATTAGTATAGTTCTAAAAATTTGCATTGACAAATCGATGTATGTACAACACATGTATACACATATTAAAAAAAACAAAGGATCTCAATAATTGGCAATCATACTCTATTCTAACCGGATAGTGTACCAGCAGAAAAGTGACGTGTACGCAAGATCATCAGTCACCGTGCTGGGCATCATCGTGAATGAGAAACGCCGACTATAAGACATCTACCTCGGACCATTTGTCAAAAGTCGAGACAGTCCTATCGAAGTGTCTCTACGAAATTATCTGCTGGCGGCACCGGACCCACGGGATTCCGGACAATCTGTCCCGGTCGAATTATCCAACATTAACCCTCGGGTTATCGATCTGTCGATTCCGAATGTTCGCTACTTCGCGGCAGTCCATTTCCCGATTCTCGACCTACAATTTCGACGAAATATCTCGGCCGTTTTCGAAGCGGATACTTTCAGCAGTCAAGATTTCCTACTTTACGAGTCGCCGTTTCTCTCCAAGTAAAGCAATATATGAATCAATAAGGGGATTATTCAACGTGAAAATGTAATGATTAAATTATATCGCATCAACGATCGGTAGCACAGTTGTAGGAAAATAATATAGCTCAAACTGCTACAAACGATCGCACTGCGAGAGAATGAGAAAGATATATTCTTCGATAAAAGATTACGCGGCGAAAGTCATTTGATTCCGAATTCATGGCCTATAAACGTTCCGATATCGCTTCTAAATGCCCGGTTCTGTCGTACAGCTCAGTACGTGTTTCAAAGATATAGCCTAATAAATACTTGGTAATTCCTTACGGGTTTGTTTTCCCGCACATACGTATTGTCACGCGCTGATATATTGCACGCGATCCACTTAAAGTGCGTCTGCCGTTCGCATTTCGATTACATCGAAAGTTGTAAACCAAATCGAAGTGCGCATCAGGCGATCAAGGAAAGTGGCAGCGGCGTAAATAGCGAGCGGTTTTGCCATCGGAATGTCGATGCCGTGATCGGCAAGGAGGTCGAAGTAGTGCGACCACCTCGAACGGCGAGGTTGCTGGGCTCATCTTAGCCAGGTCTTGCGCATGGTCGGGTTAGGTAAGGATTGTTGCGCGGCATTCAAGCAAGAAAAGACGACAAGCAAAACGAATTGAGATGGAAGATGTGACAAGAAATGGGAGCGAAATCTGACACATGAAAGGCAGTGAAGAAAAGCTGATAAAAAAAAAAATATATATATATATATACGTAACAACAAATCAAAACGATGAACAGCACATATAGACAATTATGTACTTTGAATCTTTTGAAAAACCGTACGGTTTACTTTTTCCAGTGTAAAATACGTGTAATTTACAATGGAATGTGTATACATTTGGACTATCGTAACTTCATAATTTAAGTATTCGCAAAAAATTGGATGACTGATTAAAAAAAATATTATTTATTGGACAGATTATATGAAGAAAAATAACTTTTATAAAATGTAAAGGGACAAACGCTCAGGTATAATCTATAAATTCAATTATGCTACAGTGTCAGTGATTATATATTTATTACAATAATGATTATATTATTAGAAAAATAATCTGCAATATTGATGAATATAATTAAACATATATATGTAAATAGACTTTTGATAATACACAAGAATACTGAAATTGAGAGAATTGTACTATTGATAAAATAGTAAACGCATTGTATTAGAGGATACATGTTGTTAGAGCTAACTCCCATTCGCATATTGCGCAATAATTGTTCCTTTCTTCGGAATGCCGAGTTCCGTATCCAAAAATAACGAATGACTGAGCGTTGTCAAATAAACTCGATAAAAACGTTTCCATCTTCCGATAACCTTCGATTCAAGGTTCCATCAATTATCCTCGATACACTAAACTATTCTTTCGCATTTTCTCTGTTATCAATATCGACACTGAATTTCTTGACATTAAAGATGAAAAACAATGTAGAAAATATTAAAGTAGCAATTAATATCCTCAAGCACGCAGATAATCCTAATTACATCTATTTTCTTACTCATCTTCATTTAATTAGATTTAAATGCAAGTCTAAAATGTATAAATCTCTAAATCTCCTTTCGCTTCAAGCTTCACAAAACTCTTGGGCCATTTTTTTCCTGCCGGTACTTATGCTCAGCTTTCGTATCCTGTCCTTCCTGTCCGCTTTTCGCTCGAATGTCTACCTTCATCTTCCAGCCATCCTTCCAAGAGCCAATCCGTCTGACTTCTCTCGCTGCACTCGTGAGTCTCAAGTATTCTCCCGGTTGCAGCCACGCAAGCCTTATTCAGAAAGACCTCCTCGCTTGTCCGTTGACTGGAAATAGTTTCGTCGAATTCAGCGGGCTCTCCTGACTTAATGCGATAAAATCATATCAGGAAGTACTTGGATAACCAAACAGTGATTGCAAGGGAAAAAGATTCAGGCGAGAGAGATTATTTTCTCACATCACGCTCGGCCGTTGATACGCTGATCTAGTGCGTCAATGAGACCCTAGCAAAATACTTAGATAAGGGATTATCCCGACTGCCGCCTCTGTCATAGGAACGTGTTTGTCGATTGCGACCGAAAAGTAAATAACTTTTCATAAGCATTCATTGTCTATGAGGTGGAAGTAAGAACCCCATTCGAACTTACCGACTTTGATTCGAACGTATATCCGTACTCAAAGCCAATTATGCTAATGGCCGGTTCAAACTTACGAAATTAAATTGGTTTCAGACAGCCAATTTCAACTTGCTGACTTTTGGGAGAATATCTCTCGTGGTTTAATGTAAACTGCCATCTACCATTCGTGGCGGCATATAGTATAGTTAACAGACTAATTATGAGATCCCTTTACCCCGATGTATATTTCGAAATCTACTAATGTATCCTGTCATTGTTTGTTAATTACCAATAAATCTCTACATGTACGCCATACATCATGGCTAATGTATTAATTGTTGTTCATGTCTTCTGCATTTAGTCCTTAATAATACGATGTTTCTGTGATAATACGACGTCATCAGAACGTCATCAGAATTTAATAATCTTCGTAAATAATTTTGAAGCTCAAAAGCCTTACATTCTGCGTTGGCTTTTTCTTCTTTTGAATAACGTAATCTCACAATATTCCACTAATTCCATAAACAATAATTATGCAAATTTATCATAATGCTATTTTTTTTTTTCAAATACAATCGCTCCAGTTGATGTTGCACTGGGGCGATACAATTAATATTTCAGCAACGTCTCTGTATTCGTAATAATTAGTGTCTTCAGCTTTTTATTAGAAATCGGGGCGTCTTCGAGAGATTATTTCTACAGCAGCTGATTTCCCGTGGGACACTAATCCTATTATGGATCGACAACTTTTTGTTATCAACTGAAGAGCACCGTCCAGCTTACGATAGACTGCAAACAAAACTTTTCCAGGCTATATTTGTATTATCCGGATTAAGTGTACGCTAATTTCACGAGCAATATTTAATTGCCTTATACTAGAGCTCTATACATTATTAATTTTAGTATTTATCTCCAAGTATTACAACATGTTTAACATATATAACGATTATCGTTGCATAGTTACTTTTCTTACACTGTTAAAAAGTTATCATATTTAGCTTTCATTAATCTCTAAAATATTACGTCAAATATCGATGTAATATATTATATTTTTAAATTATTACTGTTATATCGCACACTTCCATGCTAATTATTTCTTGCATCTGTCTTGTATTAAACAATGCATTACAATCCTTGTAAAACATAATTTCGGAAAACAAATGTGATTTTCGAAGACGCAAACTCACGATGTATTAAGTGAGTTGCCAGTTATGATCGCCTCAAGTTCCCGCATGGCACGCTCTACACTAAACTTCGTTCTCTCCTTCAGCGAATTATGTAAATCCGGAAGCTGTTGCTATCCGTCGCACGGCTGCGGTCCTTGTTCCTTCTTAAAACTAGCATTATTGCGGGCGCAAACGTCTTTATTCGCCAAAGGAGTTGCTTATAAGAAGAAAGCGATGAACCCTTTTCAAGGAGGTGAAGAAATACCGTGGAAACTTGTAACTTCGTTAACTCTATATTTTTCGAAATAACATTAATAGTGATTTCAATGCTAATTACAACTTTAGTTGTAAAGTCCATTATTTCCGCGTTGTCATGTGCACGACGAAGAAATTATTTATTTTACAAAAGCTATTACATAAAATCAGAAGGAATTATTCCATACACAACAATTATAATCCATACAAATGAGACGGACAAAAACGTACATGTAAACGGATTTTTCATCATCAAGTGGAAAACCAAAAAATCCCACATTGCCGATAAATGACTGGACTATCGAAAACCATTACTTGTGATCGCGATGTGACCGGAAAATCGGCCAACAATGCTCTCTCGATTGCGGCGCATACGGACCTGATGCAGTCGCTTTAATAAACGGCGATCATATTGGCGAACAATATTCGCGCGGAATATAAAGAAACACAGTAGTTGTAACGCCGGCCGCGCACTAGTAAGAATTATGTAATTGCCAAACGGCGAGAGTACAATAATGATACATGGGTCAATGATAACATTCCGTTTCAACGGATTGTCGACCGTTCGTGGATGGCTGGGCGGTACATGCCGGTCAGGGGATGCATCAAATGGGGAGGGGGGGAGGGTGGCCAAGGGACGCACATAGAGCATGGCTCAGGGGAGAGTAAAAGAGCGGCGAGGGGCCGCTAGGGGTGGCTGGAAGCGGAACGGGGCCTCCGTAAACGTGCAAGCGCCAATGCAGCATAACGACACAGCCAAATGGTTCGACCATTACCGCGCCAATATTACCTGCTCAACTGAATTATTGTGTCGAGCGGTCGCGCGAAATATCTGGCATCGATATTGAATCGGTGTGGTGGTCGACTGGCGTTCGAGGAAGGGGGGGAACGAATAAAGGGGGAGGAGAGGAGTAACGAGAGACGAGGGTGTACGGGAGCAGAGGGCAAAAAGAACCGGGGATAGAGAGAGAAAGAGAGAAAGAGGAAAAAAGTTGAGTTTAACGAGAATGGATCTTCGTGGAACAAAAGCCCAATTTTATAGAATAACTTTCAATAAATTCCATCCTCAAATAACGCTGTCGATAAGCGAAAAGGAAGAAACAAGGCGCACCACCGCTTGCGTTTGCCCGCGCGCTGCGGGACTCTTTGTCTTCTGCCACCTTAATCGGCATTTAATTAATTATCGATCATATAATTATATCGACAGTCTCGTTCAAGAAAGTGTCTGGTAAACGATGATAATTTATTTTGTCCCACGCTAACAGAACGTTCTTGTACTTTGTCCTTCATTCGCGCACTTCTTTCCGTTGAAATTAACAACACAGTCGAACGGAAAACGGGGAAAATAGTGTCGTTTCCCGAGCTGAAAATGTTTGCTATTCGGTTAAAGGACAGATTGAGCGAACGCGAGCACACAGAGAAAGGATAAACAAACGAATTATCCGTAAGGCAGCTAACAAAGTAGAATTAAATAAATTTGGCACGTCAATTCGATCCATTAACGGAATTGTTGCGCGAACAATTCTTCATATTTGTTTTGCGAATGCTTTTCGACAGGAATAGGCTCGGCAAATGGAAGTAAACCATGAGCCATATGGAAATCGGATTATACGGTGCGTAGTCATTTTCTGTGGCATGATGCTAAAGTTATTTGGCAGGACGCAATACTGGATATATCCCGGGAAATAGCTGTTTATAACCTGCATACGAATTCCCGCTAATGTTCATTGAATTCATTTCAGGGATGGCCATCAATTATAGTAGCTGGCGTGGCTGGGAGAAGCACGCCGAACAACGGCCCTCCATTTCGAGAACAGATAGTGACGATTATTTGTTGTCATTATCACGTATTGCAATCGAGAGCTGTCTGTCAATTTGCACGGGATTTTGTACACGACGCGTGAAGCGCTTAAAAAGAAGCGTCAAATTCAGTATTAAAAAATAAAAAATACATCACAGAGAGTTATAATGTTATTACATTCAATTTTTAATATAGTTTCAACGTTACGGTAATCAATTATGAAGCATCAATATCTTACGCAATTATTATAATTTTTAGCTACTACCTATAACATTGTAACAATAAATATAGTCCTTTTTTCTGTCTCTTTCTCTGTCTCTCTCCTTTTTTGTTTTCATTATTATTAATATAATGAAATAAATATAAATGCTTTGCTTTTATATAGTTCTAGTAAAAACAAGGATTTAAAAGAATTATATAATTACAAAAAAAAAATTAGATAGCGGAACTATTGTTCTCTCGATAAATTTTACGCAGCCTTTGAATTGTTCCACGAATAATAAATGCATCCTGTCAGTTCCAGCAATATACATTTATTAAATGTGAAAATTTTGAATACTTCAAAAATAAACGACAAACGCTGAATTAACTTAATAAAGTGCCGAATAAAATTTTATACTCGACAAAATGTTGTAAGCCGAAGCATCTAAGAAATGACGCCTGTATTATGAGTTATTACTATTGCTCAATCAGACGATTTGGTTTATGGTGAAACACTTCGACGCGTTGTCGAGCCAGACAGGAACATCGACATAAACTCCATCACCAAGACCGGATCCCCCGCAGCTCTATGGGCTAGCTCTGGTCGGCTAATGCGATTGTTATTACACATATTATCTCTGCGCGAGTAATCATGTTTCACATTACCATGGCTCGTTCCCCGATCAGGCGGCCTCGCCTGAATCCTGCTGTAGAACGGTGCCCGTAAGACGACTTTGGAACGCCCACTCATACGCAAATCACCATTCGCAGACGTGTGTGTATTCTTTCAGCATGTTACTACAGAAACGGAGAGTGATCAAGTCGTAGTGTAGTACACGGATCGCGCGGTCTTTGTACGCCAAGGGCAAGCGATACCGGCACGAATGGTTCCCTATCGCGCCGCAAGTAGTTTTACGTGGTACGAAGGCGTGGTACAGATGCGCCCAAGGTAAGTTGTAACATCATTTGGAGATTACGAAATAAAGGATCCCACTCACTCGGCTGATAGTGTGCTGAAGCCGGCAGCTTCTACAGGAAGTCCGTAATATCTTGAATATTATCGGAGCTTTCGTGCTTTCGCGGAATTTCGTGCGTATACATAGATTTATCTGGAAAACTAAGGCACGTGCTTATGGTCGTTATTCGAATCTCAAGAGCGCGTCACATTCAGAATCGAGTTTAATATCTTGTATAACGCGGGTGGTTCAATAATCACATTTTGATGAGAGATTGATTGAAATTCAGCTGAGAACCGAAATGGATTATTCATGTGATATTTAATTTAATGTTTAAAATTTCGATTATAAAATAGCGGTAAGAATATATATTTTTTCTTTATATATGTATATAAATATTCTATGTTTCTGATTTATATTTATATATTTTGTTACGAATTACTGATTTAGCCAGCAACGTACTAAGCTGCATATTGCAGCAAATAAAATAATTATTTTATTATAATTATAATTATAATGCAATATACGCATCTAATTTACTTCTATGGAAAAATCGAAATATTTAAACACCGTAAATAAAGTGATATTATACATTTTCTTTATCTCTTTAATCAGATACATGACTATTTATGAAGAAACGCGATATAAATTCTTTCACGTGCTCAGCTTATAAATAAGTTATAAACTCGATAGCCATTGTTAAAAGAATTACAGTTGGGAACTAATAATATTTAATCTGCCAAGTTAAAGTTGCACTTTCGTGTTATCTTTCAGTATTAATCTCGTCTATTTACAGAAAGTCCGCTTCGAGTAAAAAACAAAGTTTAACGGGTGATAAAGCAACTGATAAGCGACGAAACGTCAGCTCTTGGGAACAGCTTCATCCAAATTTAATTCCCACGATAAGTGAAACATCGATAGCTCCGCGAAAGGAGTTCTGGCTTGGCGTCGTCGTCGCTTTTTATTATCGCTAACTTCTCGCGCGCCCGAACTTCGTCCCTCTCTTTTGACGGGATATACGATCTTATTCGATCTTAAGGTGCTCACCGGGAGCTATATCAGCATCGCTGCCCATCCTGATTATCCACTTGCAGAGATCGAATCGATTGAAGGGAGCCGCGCTCGCATTTTTCCAACGTTACATCCCATTACCGTGGAAGCGGTGAAGTGCTCGGAGAGGGAAACTGCAGATAGTCGTAACGAGATTTACCTGGTAGAATGATAGGGTTCAGGATGCGACACAGTCAACAGAAAAGCCGATCTCGCTAGACCTTTTACGAGTTATTACGACGATACAATCAACCGTCGTAATTATAGCCGATTTTCTAATTATAAAAATAATTGATCCAATTACAAGATTGTGCAAGGGGCATAAGAATAAGTCGACAGTAATACAAGACAGATGCAGAATTCATGCTAATTGTGTTTGTATAATCTGATATATCTGTACACGTATATACATATATACATATAGGGGAGAGTTGCCAAATGCGTACCACTTAAGCTATTTTTGGTTATATTTTACATTTGATACCTTTTGGAATGCAAATAAACGTTGAAAATTGTAGTTTGATATTTAAGGCATCAATTATTACACGTTAAACCTTTCACTAATAACGAATTAATGAGTTAGAAGTTCTTTTGTAACAT
>VBVR01001232.1:3936-32744 GCA_011638315.1 Tetramorium parvispinum | reverse complement strand
ATATTAAACATCGTTGACCGACTTGCAGAAAGTACGATGGCCGAGTTTACGGTGTGCAAATAAATTCACCGTTAATTTGTTGACAAAAAACTCGCACTACTTTGTTATTGATTCTTTAGTATGTGTCTAATTTTTCCTCAGTCCTGTTTCGCGGCACATAAAGCGATTTGTGTTTCATGAATGATTGTGTGTTCCGCGAATGAATGCACTTGAGATATTATTCCGAGTGTCTCAATGATATTGTTAGAGAGATTATAAGGACAATTAGAAATTAAGAGTTAAGACTTAAGAGTTGCTAAGAGTTGTTAAGAGGAACATAATTTTTTTATGAATAATTAAAATCAGTATGTAAAATTTTTAAAATTTTTCCATCAGTTAATTTTGACAATTACAAAATTCAAGACTTTTTGTGTCATTTTTATGTCACACTAAAAGTTTTATCACGTAATTCTATGTGTATTTTATATAGCGAATTGTCAAGTTAAATTGGATTTAATAACATAAATAAAATGCTAATGTAGTAACGTCAGATTTACGTCCGAGCTGATGAAACCCTGTTTTCATATCATGCTAATCTGACATTCACGTGTTTGTTACGGGATTTAGAATTAGAATTTTTCAACCTCAACAATATTTGCTAAAACGGTTTACTTCATACTTAATATTAAATGTCAAAGATCTCATCATTAATTAAATTTATCGAAGAAATCGTAAAAGAAATGTTTTTTGTCGTAATAACCTAATATTCAGTTAGCTAATAATTAAATCTTAATTGACTTGTGAAATCGCGTGATCGATGCTGTTGGTATTATTTTTTACAATATATCACGCTAATTTCGTAATTGCGTATGTGGAATTTCTCGAATTGGCTAATTTACTAGATAGCTAGAATTTTATTCTTTTTATTCTCACCTACGTAAATACCAAATATCTTGCATCTTCATTTGCTAAGCCTTAAAAGTATTTTTTTAATAAATTTAATCCAATCGTCATCCTTTCGTGGAACAAATGGATTAGTTGAAAAGTCTTAAGTAAAAGTGCTCGCTCAATTTTATTAAAAAGTGATCGAGCTGTGTCGCGTTCCCTGACTCTTAGTACCTTTCGTTTCATTTCGTTCCGCAAAATTAATTTTCACGCAAAACTATGAATTTTCGATGATTGCCTATTTGAACAATCAGATATCTCTTTTAAGTCCTTTGCGCGTGCAGTAGTCGATGTAGCAATCGCGCGATACGCTGAAAGATTAAACGGCAGCGTATCTACAAATCTCTCATTCGATTCAAAGGCGGTTTCGTCACCGAAGAAACTTTTTTTTTCTTGAATGCCGCCTGTATCCCTACGCATTCGTGTCTTGCGACGGTACCCCCTCGAGGGAATGCGTCACGAGCGGACACAAAGCGAGTCCACTAGTACACCTGTATCTCGGCCGGACATACATGCGCCGGCATGTAGCGAATCGATGGTCTTGCGAGATAAACTGGGATAGGTTGAGGCATATAGGTGAGGCTTCGTAGGTATGCAGCCGGTTCGTGGTAGCTCGCGATGTTGGTTGTAACGACGACGACGGCGACAACGATGACGACGAAGACGACGACGAGGACGAGGATGGTGGCGGCGGCGGCGGTGGTGGCGGCGGCAGCAGCGGCGGCGGTCATGCCGGTGGCGGCGACGAGGACGACTGCCGCGGGCCGCCTGTGATGATGATGATGATGGTGATGATGATGATGATGGTAGTGGTGATGGTGGTCGTGATGATGACGATGGTGGTGGTATACAGGTACCGTATGGCATATCGGAATGCCAAATTGTTGCGCCACTACCAGCGTGGTTGGCCGAGTTCGGCGGCTGGCTAAAGCGAGGTCTAGTCGAGTCGAATTGCCCAACGCGCGTTGTACTTTTCACTTTCCCTCACCCCTACTTACGTGCGGTTGGCGTGAAATTTTGCCTAGGTAGAGACCAGGATTGACCGATCTAACGAACACCAATAGCCGATGGCCCAGAATCCGTGAGCGATCGCGAGTTCGCGCAATTCGCGTATCCGGGCCGACCGCGCCGCTGGTTTTTCGAACGTGCCCTCTTTCCAGCGGCGGCCAAGTCGATTTTAGCAGTACCCCGATTAGCAGCAGTAGTGGTACCAGCACGGTACTCCGCATTTCGTCGATAACAAGATCGCGGCTTGGTCCGTACGATTTTTCCCAACGTCTCGCTGCACGAGGATGGCTCGTTAAATTAATTTCTGCTAATATCGTAACTTTCATTGGTCTTTGCCAATTCATGCGTACTACCTCGAACTTGTCCTTTGTAAAGTATTTCATCTCGACTTTGTCCGATAATAAAAAGTTTTATTAGATGATATATCATGAGGAGTATTAATATATTTAATTTGAGAAAACAAGTTTCAGCTAAAAGTTTATGTAAATATTATAATACGCTTCAATTTTGAAGGAAATCTTCTAAACGTCGAATAACTTATATAAATGCGAAGATGTATAAATATTTAAGAAAATACTTTTTTCCTAAAATGTTTAAAGTGATTAATTAATTGATAAAACATTAAAACGTCTTTTATTTATTTTAATAGATACGGAATGACAAAATAACGCTTATTTATTTTCCACGTATGTCAGGATGCAATACTTTCTACTTAGCAGTAAACAACATTTAGAAGCTATAAATGTGAAACGTATTATCCTCGCGCAGTTTGTTTCAAGCGTACGGAACGTGTTTCGTTACAAATTTTCGTGCATACTATTTCATGGATTACGAAGTTCGAGGCAGCAATCACCGTACTTTTCCCTATTAATTTAAAGCGCGCGATTGATTTAAAGCTATTACGGTCATCGTTGCGAGAAACTCGCGGTGAGATCTGTTTTGGATCCAAAACTGCTTTCAACTAGAGTAAAGTGGCACGCAAGAAAAACCGGCAACGAAGTACGTTCCTTAGACTTTAATATGACGAGTGTGTATCTATCGAAATTTTCTTGCGTTCTCTTTTAACAATACTGTTCCCGATATACGATCTAAAGTGATTTACGTCGTATAATTGGTACTCGATTCTTGATTCTTATCTGAGAAGCCTGTTGTTGGAACGAAGGCATACATTGCGCGGGGAAGTAGATTCGTAGGAGGAAAGCAAACACACTAGACGCCTCGACGGGGCAATTAGCATATTTCACGTATTGCCGATGTGCACCCTTTAAATCTTTTAAGCACACTCAGTGGGTCAGTAGTGCCTATCCATTCACTTTCAACGACGCGGGTTATTATCGGCTCGGCGCGAAACCCGACGTTGCGTTGTGCAAGAAGAAGGTATCACGAATCGGTTTTGATCTGTGCGCGGAAAAAAAATGCTCTCGCGCTACTACCGCTTGCGATTCGGAACATTGGGTCACGTGTTGCACATTTATATACTCGCCCCGCAGTTTTGTATTATTGCGTATTATTGCGTACAACCGAAGTGTGTGCGAACCGGCAAACATCGGACCGGGTTAAATTATACGCTGCGTAACGAGAAAAGAATTCTTTTTCTAAAAGATAGTAATTTTTTCCAGATTCCTTTACGTCAAACGTATAATCCGTCTTAAATTGATCTATATAATTCGGAGCAGACTTTTAACTCTATGATTTTCTACGTTAAATCATGCTTAAAATTGTATAATTACACAGATATAAGAGAAACTTCCAGCACTTCTATTATATATTTTTTTCAGATTTCATTAAATGCGTGATTTAAAAATTATTGTTGTTTGCTTTGACTTTAATTCTTCTTAATTTTTAATTCAAGCTTTTGAAACGATGTATGGGATATTAATGGTATTAATCTAATTGTAAGAAGATTTGATTTGAATCATTTAAAAATTGCGTAGATTGTCGTCCGTTTTAATTCTTTAATTCTTCTAATCAAGTATTCTAACTCAAATTACTGAAACAATATACTTACGAATGATTCATATTAGTGAAGAAACGTGACTCGATTACTCACCAATTGTACAGTAGTTAGATGCTTCTTCCACCATAAATACTTCTGAAATTCTGGACCCATGGCCGCTAACATGTAATACGCATACATGACCACATGCACTGCGTTGTTTATGAGGTTGCCTAGGGTGCCGTGACCTCCCGCAATAAATTTTACGCAGATCCACGTCTCGAGGGGTGTTAGAGAATGATGATATAAATGTAGGAATGTCACCTGACTGTCTTTCTTGCGTAACACGAAGAATATCTGAAATTTCGATGAGTAATGCTGTTACGAAATTTTGCGGGTTCTCGTAATTTCCTGTCACTTTAGCTTGGCGTTAGATTCATTGATTTAGGATCACATCCGCTTCACTTGTCGTGACCTACATACATTAAATAAATTCAAATTAAATTAAAGTAAACTAATTATAAAGGCATACGAGGTAGTCCGAAATTAGAAATTTCAATTAAGAGAAGCAGGAAAAGGCTCTTTCAAAAGAGCTTCGTTATTTAAAATGTATTACGTAATATTTATTAAATAAATTATTTATTAATGATAAATCGCATATAAATTTAACCCATTAAAAATAATTTATTGTAATTTACTTAATTTAAAATAGTTTATTTATTCGTTCGAATCTATTTATTTTTTAATTAAATTTAAAAATAAAAAAAATAATAGAATCCTATCGACCGTTTAACTTGAAAAAGAGGACCGAATGATATTCCACCGTCGTGTTAATTGTCGGCAATTGTCGGCAATTGCGAGCTATATCTCCTGGAAAATATCTAAGTATGTTTATTAACAAAGCGCAATGATTTTCGTCATCCAGGCACGATAAAACAGCGATAGTGGCAACATACACCGCTGTCAAAATTAAGTAACGAATGGTGAAAAAGTCCGTTTCGCGATGATTCCTACGATCGCATGAATTTTGCACACGCGCTGTCGAAAGCCTGCAGCGCTTAATCGCTTTCTCTCTCTTTCTTTCGCCTTGCTCGGCTAGCTAAACACCCGCTTTACGGATTGTCGGCTTATTCGGCCAGAATACCTAACAAACGAGTGGCGATCGGTCGATTAAATCTTATCTGCTCCTTTAATCCGCCGGCATGATTGCATGCTCGACGTACAACGATTCGGCGCCGTTCGTGCTCACTCGCGCTAATAGAAATGATTGCTTAAGGGTTATTGCGTCGCGAGAAGGGATACACGTGCGTTCGTACATAATTATGCGATTCTCGCGGAATGGTTAGTGGAAATAGTTTCCCACTTCTCTCTTTCTCTGCCTTTCGGTCTGTTTACTATGCATATATACAGTTATCGAAAATGCGGAGCATTTACCATACCGCGATACGAAATATGCGTAGATACAGTTTTTTTGGTTGACTGCGCGAAATTTTCCAGACGAAAGTAATTTTACACGAATTAAGAATCGAAAGTGGACAATAACAATTTTCGTTCTTTTATTTTAATTAGATTTGGTCTAACAGATTTTTATATCTCACGTGGCTGGAACTGGTTTCGGTTATTTTGCATAGAAATAACGTAGGGCGTATCGATGACATTCCGTTCCATTTCCGAACCTGAGGCGGATATTTAGACATAAGACTCGTTTTTATATCGGAAAAGATATTAGCTAGAAAGTTTAAATGTTATTATACAGAAGATTAATTGTTTTTGGTTCTTTTATGGAATGCGTAGTAAAAGTTCTGAAAAAAGATTATATTAACATACGCGTTCTATAAAAATTATGCATTTCGTAATTTTATATTATACTTTACTGTTCTGTGATGACACAATTTCAAATTAAAATCGAAAAATATTTTTATTCCATTAATATATTCCGTTCATTTCCACGTGATCATAGATTTAAATAATAATATGTAAGTATGTCTTTTTTGTACTATTCATTTTTTTTAATTTAAAGAAATTTATTCCTTAAATTTGATTGATTTCCATACGTTGCACATCACTATTATCGGTTGTTATTTCGTATGCGAATACATGAAAGTAAATCATACCGTGTCAGCGAATTCCGTGAATTTGCTGATGAAGTACCACCAACAGAGGTTCGCCATCCTCAGAGCGGATGGATTGTGGGAGTAATCAACCGGTTGACATTTATAGCTGTAGTCCAACAGCCATCCGGACATTAAATGCTGCAGAAGAATGAGAAACACTCGATTAGATATATTAATTAGTTTCAACAGAGCAATTTCTGCTCTCGGATTTCATAAATTGTTGAGGATAATCGATTATCACAAATCGTTAATTTTAACTTAACAAGAAAGTTAACGCTTCAAAGAAACGTAACGTAGATTGACATGATATAATTTTTTGTAATATCGGTTTGAGCAAATATTTATTTTATTTCGTCACGTCATGAAAAATGGTAACTGTGTTTTCGCTGCTGGCGCGAGAGATGACGAAAGTAAAACATAAATTACAGTGGAAGAGGAATAATACAATTTAGATAATCTTTATAGAAAGATATATAATACTTATATTTCTTTCATTATATCCGATCTCTGTCTGTAATTATCATTAGGGTTTTAAATAAATTTGATATCGTCCTTTCATAGCGTATGGTGTTCTTGATTCGGTTATAAATCGGTTGTAAATCGGGAAGTCTGCCTTGAAAGAACCTGTGTTATACATATTACCAATTTTCACACAGCAAATGACAGCAAGTATAAATCTGTTTCAGGAGAAACTGTAGGTTTTGAGGCCGCGTTCCATTTAACACTTCCAATCTTAATAAAAAAAAAAAAAAACGTTAAGTTGATACTCATCTCAATCTCTTTTCGACGATGAAGATTAATTCTTTCGTACATACACACTATGCATACTTCAAACCTAAGCAGCTGTCATGGAAATTGTAAGATCTGATAATATATTTTATAGTTTGAATTAATATGAATAATTTCCTTTACTTCCTTCTGCACAAATAGAAATCGCGGTTTACATTTCTTATCTCCTGTTAACATCCGCAAGTATAATCGATTTACAAAGTCTTAAATTATTTTTGTAAACAATATGTAAATAATAATTAGGATGTTCAAGTAAAAATTAAAAATTTTGCCCTCACTTCGATTTATGTACATGCGATGATTATCCATTAAGTTATGAAGTTTACACATAGTATCTATAAATAGATAAGAAAACGGAATTGAGATTGAGTAACAAAGTCAATGTCAATTCAGCTGTGAAAATTAATAGAGTGAATGCACACGCGTGTATGCATAATTGATCTTAATCACGTGAACTCTACCCGATGCTAATGTTTATCTTTTAATCGTTCATATAAATTATGATTGATCTTGATTTTCTTACGTTCAGATTTCCGGATTGTATTTTGCATTAACTTCCACGCAATTGGAAATAAATATAGCTAAACAATTTTATTTAATATCTTACGAAAAAATTTACAAAAAATATATTTAATAAAAAAATAATTTTTACGGTATTCTCTCATTCTACAGTAAATTTTTATTCTTTTAAATGGAATTTGATCAAAAATCTGTCTAAAAATGGATTTTTAAAATAAATTTTTCATTATCTTAGTGATCGCATTTGACAATGGTAATTTATATGGTATTTTGTGAAGTGAAAAGGACCACCACAATTTTATGTTTTAAAGTAAATCGAAATTATGGGATAACCGAACGGACAGAACTATCTTGGAAAAGCTGTGCTATTTTGCGTACATAAAAAGCTCTCCTGACCGACTCTCTAACAGAAGTAGCAGTTATTGCGGTTAGTCACTTCTGCAAAGTGTACTTTCGCGCGGATGCAATCGTTCATTATCCATTCCATGGCGCGTGAAAATTCGTTTCTTGTTTGACCTTCCGTATAGAGTTTTACATTGTCTTTTCGATTATGCGCCATGGAAGTGCAAACGAAACTCACAATCAGTATTTTATGGAAAGTTGAAAATAAGATGTCTCATTGATAACAAAACGAGTGTACGAGTGCATAGATCGATTGAGTGACAATTAAAAGATATTTGGCTACTGAAAAATACTATAATCTTTGTATAAATATATTTTTCCTTCTTCTCGTTTAAGATTGGTGTGCTCAAAAAATAATGCCGAATAAATATCTTAATATAAATGTAGATATCTAAATTTTCTTTAGAATATATATTAGATATATTTGTTGTTTTAATAATTGCCAAGTAGAGAAATGTAAACGTACACACAGAAAAAGAATAATTGTTATATCGATATATGAGGAACACAGAAGTATTAATAAAGCTTGTAGTAGAATAATGAAATGGAAGAATTCGTTGTGAAAATTCGATAATGAGAGGGGAACTGTATAATTTAAAAGGCTTAAAACAATTGCAAGATCATTAGCAAGTAAAAATAACTTGCTGCAAAATTGAAAATTCGCTTCAATTCTCTTTTTACCCGTTCTCTTTTACGCAGTTTTTTTTCCAAATTACTCGATTTCCTTTTACGCGATTTCTTTTTCACGTAAAACGTAAGATTGCGTAAAAAGAGAGTTGGGTGTATTCTAATTAGACATTAGTTTCAAATATGGAGGAGACATGTAGTATTTTGACAATTTTGTTTAGAAAAAGCTGTTACGTATATATTTCTGTTAAATTTAGTAATATTTAGTAGGTAAAACTTTATGGTTTTATGATTTATAAATCTAATTGATTAAATATTATTCGAATTATATCGATGTTTTACTATCGTTCACATTTAAATTAATTACATTTTTTTTAAGTATCATTCAATCGAAAGTTAAGTAAAAGTTGTAAATTTGTTCTTTAATTTTTAAATATTTCTTTGTTCGTAATAGTTCCTATATTTTTTGTAATATTGGGTTTGAAAGATTACAGAGCTAATTTTTATAATAATTACATTTTTATAGAGACATTGGTATTTTGTCGATGAACGATATGTGCATAATTAAATTTCACCGCCTATCATCTATAACTATCAATTTAGAATCTATGATTTACGGCAAGTTTGAATTATTAATTAATTATAATAAACAATTAAAGGATTACTCTAACCGGTTAATATTAATTAAGATACGAATTAATTAAATTTAATATGAAGTGATTGAAAATAATTAATAAAAATATGAATCTCCATGCAATTTGTTCCACACAAATGCATATAAAAATATGAAAGTTTGAGACAACGAATTTTAAAGCATTTCATCTTACTTCTTGTGATTCAATTGCGACAGTAAAAATTAATTGGAAACTAGTGCAAAATTTAAGAGCCCATTTGGTCACGATATTCATATGTTCATTTTGATCTATTTATTAAATTATAATTATTCCGTTTCCTTATAGATCAATGTGTGCGTCATTTTTTACTTCTTGGCGAGCACACGATTTGCATAAGCGTTGCGATACAAGATAATAAGATAAGAGATTATCACATTTAATTTGCTTAATTACCTATTAAGGAAATTAGATAGGTTTCGATGGAGCTTAATTAAGACATACAGAAATTGTGTCCTATCTGATATCAGCTCGATAACTAAACACCTTGATTTTGATCGATATAATCGACGAAGTTCTAGGTCGCAGTCTTCTTCGATCTTTGTCAATGATTACACGATTCTATTCATCACATCTCCTTTCACCGTCACACTTTGTTAGCCGTATCGTTCTCGCGAACGAGGACTACTCGTGGCTGTCCGCTTTGATAGTTCATAATCCTCCCCGCGATTAGCCATCCGATCATTTTCGATCTCGATTATGTGCTATACCAGCGGCATACTTACATCGTGACCTATATAACGTGTAAGTTGTCTGACCGGCTTCCAAACGCCAGCCGAGTCCTTCGATCCCGGCGGATTGTCGACGCTCGTGAACTTTGCACGTCATGTACGTTATAACGAGAACCTAATGATGGCTATAAGAAAACGCGAAAGTCAAGGGTGACATGGAAGGTCGTATTGAGACTCTCTCTCTTTCTCTCTTACATACACAAGCTTTCATTCTCTTCTTTTCTCTCCTTATTCCTTCCATTGCTCATCCAGTCTCTACGAGCACGTTTCCCCGCCCAAGGATTGCATGATTTCGCAAATTACAGGATTTCTAGCTCGTGCGCTTCTTTGTCGGGACAACTACTTTTCTGATTCGCCCAATTATCACTCCGTACTTATCTAACGGTTGTATCTCCTCCAACTCGTCTACGATATTTCGCTTCACGGTGTAACGATTTCAGATTAAACGAGATAATTTCCTTACTTAATTTAATCGGATACATTACGTCGGTCTGTATTGGTAAAATATTTTGCAGAAGCATTTTATTTTTTCAAAACTGTACTCGAAACTTATAATCGATAATAAATGGGAAGTCCGTTCCATTTTCTCGAAATTTTGCCGAAAATATTTACCTCATATAGCATCCCTAGCGAGAAAACAACTTGAAACGCGTTGTATATCACCAGGACTCCTCTGAGATTATACGGTTTTCTGTTGGCCATCATACGCGGGCCGAATATGAGAACGCCGTACAAATAAAGGAGCACGATAAGAATTGTCGGTATAGGTGAGTCCATTAACGGCCAGTCGCTGACCCGTGGATCGGAAACTGTTGTGAGGATTTCCGTATACTGATCCAAGGCCATCTTGACCAGACCTTGCGCACCTATGAAGCTCCTATTCGAGTCTGCCATCTCGATCCTCAGCTCCGGCTCTCTTTCCGCTACTAATTCCGCTGCCGCTGACGCCATCTCTAAAAATGTAAGTCAATATTATTAAAAATATAATTATAGCATATTATATATACATATAAATATACATATGCATATAATAGTAAAAGTGTTTGAATTGAATAGATATTTCTAAAAGACGCAAGAAACTTTATAAACACCGATGCATCAAGAGTTATTTTTTTTAATTTTAGAATACTTTTGTATATATAATGTGGATAATATAAAACATTTATTTAGCAAATTGTCTGATGAAGGAAAAGAATTAATATTCTTTATAGCTACACAATTTACACAATGCAAATTTATGATGCAAACGCATACATACTTTTGTATCTTGCTAAATATCATTAACATAAGTTATGAAATTCTCCAACAGATTTTTTTATATTTTTATGAAGCCAGTTAAGCGCCATTCACACGTAAACAAGATTTGCGATCATTTTTTATAACTTGAAGAATTAACGCGTGCAGCAAGCTATTTTTCATTTAGTAGTGAAAGAGTTAATGCCCTGGTAAGGCCTTTTGGAATTTCTAGAGCCTTGTATATCAAGGCAAATACCCGGTCAAATCCGGTTTATTGTCAGATACAGCCTAGCCCTGGCGACCGATATTCACACAGGTTATTTAGTTGGACCCGAATTAATTTCTTATTCGAGTAGGTCCCTTGATGTTTGATAAGTTTCAAACAGTTATCTTTTCTCTTCTCGCACTATAGGACAGACATTTATTTGGAATATTAATATTTAACTAATAAAAAAGATTCTTTTGAGAAATTTATCTTCTCCTTTCTTCTTTTTCTTCCTTTATATACATATGTATATATAGATCAGAGATTCATATGTTAACCCGAGGATTACAGCAGTTTTGCAATCAAACAGGATTCTCGGATAATTTTTTCCGCTCACGTTTACGGGCACGATTACATATACGTGTCACTCTAATCGTCGATCAAAGACTTTGACCAACGCAATGGGTCAGGAAGCTCATCGCGAACGTCATTTAAGAATCTTGGCGTTATCGCGAAGTCATCGTTGTTGTGCCGCGCTTTCGCTGCGACTTACGCACGGATGTGAACCGCTCTCCTCCTTCTCTTTCGTCCTTTGCTTTTCTACATTTTCCTCTTTCGTCTCGTTTTCTATACAGTCTAATAAATCTCTGTCTCTTTCGAGCGAACGCAACGAAGTTGTTCGGAGTTTGTAAATGCAGCATGTCGCTGAACGCGACATATGAAATTAAAGCATCTTCGCTTGGCGAATCTTTGCTTATCTCAGTTTACGTTCTTAAGAAAGTAACAATCCGTATTACGATATCTAAATCGCGATGAAGCACCAGATTTAACGCAAAATTTCACGCTTAATGTAACACATGTTTTGTAAAGAACTCAACAATTAAAAAAATGTGTTAGTAAATGATTGTAGATAAATATTAAATGCATTAACTTACGTAATTTCATTTTTACAGTGTAAACATTAAATAAATTAATTTAAAATATAGTGTACACGCATCATATATTAATTAGATATTAGTACGTGCGTCGCTGCGTTTAGGCGAACCGTACACGTGTGGTTCTGCTCTGTGCTAAAACGCATCATCGTTATCTTTATTACTAGATAACGATGATGCGTGCGATTTAGCGCAGAACTAACTACTGATTTCTCACGATTTCTCGACAGTTTCTTGAGATTAGATCTGTCGAACGATACAATTTTAATGTCTGACTAATGAATGTCAACGGATTAGCTCTTTAATCTCAGTATTTCACAGCACGTGCACTATATTTTCTAATTATATATTACACCTCACAAATTGCTACATGTGTTTCAATATCTCCTTTAACGTGCATTAATGTGATTATAAATACGTAAGAATAGATTATACTTTCGAGAGAGAAAGAAAAGAAACTAGTCGTTGACGGAATTAAGGGAAACTTAATTTAAAATCAGTTTTATAATCGAAGCAATTTTTGTTATTTATAATATATTAGAAAAACGTCGTTTCTCTAAACGTCTCTAGCATCCAAGAGAAATTTACAACATCGATATTTTAATAATATGATTGCCAGCAAAATGGAAGACAGCGTTATTGACGAGTCTCTATAGTCACGTGATATCAAATATAAAAAATATTTTATATGATACTTATATATTTTATATGATATTTATAGAGATACACGATTATTTCTTTACATACTGAATTAGTTTTTTTTTCCAATACGTTTTATCTTGATTCACTTTCATTTACTTTTACGTATCTTCTAATGGAAACATCTTTCTTCAATCTAACCGCTAAGTGCTTGTTCGACTGTAATAGGAATGTTTATTTCTGCATTTGCAACTCGTTTATGCTGTTACCGCTCGAAAGATGACAAAGAGAAAGAAGAGAGATTAGTAGGCATAAACTGCAGTACTCATTGCAGATTATCTCGCGACTTTTTTACCATGAATATACGCACGTAATCATTCGCGAACGTTTGATCCTTTTCGATAAGCGCCTCACGTAATCGCGGGACAGTCATGATGTGGATGATAATTCGATATCGTCCATCGACTATTCTGCATGTGTCTCTCAGTCTTCGTCTCTTGCTTTGTAACACACTTACCGAGATTTAGAGCTTGTCACTATTACTTATGTCGCGACTTGTCGCCGATGACATTAAATTCATGGAATGACACTTTCTCGCCGTCCATCACGAAAGAAATCAATTTCATAATCTTACGTACCACGCCGTACACACATTATGTCGTACGGTCATTAGATTGCGTTTTCGTGGACCTGACGATGTTCGGCGATTATTAGCGATGAGTCGTGCGAACTTTCGCGCATAACAACTGATTCGTGTAATCGCGACGGAGACAGTTTGTTTTCGTAAGAGGGTCGTAATCGCCTAAATCGTTTTCGTCCGCCGAGCCGGTTTTCTCTTCCGCGCCCGATTTAGGCCCCACGTAAGTATCCCACGTAAGCACCCCCTGGAGACTTTTCTTGTTTCTTTTTTTTCTCACCGTCACGTCGGATGGCATCGGGCTCATCGTAAGACTCTCCGCGTAAACATCTTTGCAATTTGTAACACTCGATTGCGCATCGTTTCCGTATACATGACGTAATTATGACAATCCGACGCGACATGTATTATCATTTTTACAAGGAAGTTTCGAGAATTACATCTGCGGAGAAAGAGAGAACGCCCGATCTTTATGCTTTCTGGAACGATTTCCGTAATCATGACGCAATCGTAATGTCTTCCTACTATTGGAACTTTTTGAAGAATCATCTCACACGTAATATTTACCCTAAATTATCGAATCATTAAAGCCCGAGAGACCAAGTCTCAACGAACATGCGAAAGTTAGGTCTTTATGATCTTTTTTGTTTGAACGTCTCGTTGGCTCGACTGGACGCGGTCTCGATCGAACCTACTCATTTAAAAATTACTCCAGTATATAATTTAACACACAGAACTATCGTTCTCAGATCTCTCTCCGAAATATCGGCGCGAGCTGCACCTTAGCGCAATCATACTGAATTACACGTATAGAAATAGCGCATCGGCTTATCACAACAATTCTATCGCGTTGGGTGCATACAAGCATTGAAACACGGCTGTAAATCCCCTTAGACACGGGGGATGAGCAGGCCGGTAAGTAGACCAGAGAATTAAACGAGCCACGATTTGGTCATCGCCGCGGACGCGGCGTTTTAAGGCCAGCGGAGAGCTCGCGGTTTGCGTAATCGATATATTGCAGTTCCGCCGCGGCCCGCGAGAACTGGAGTAACAGCAATGTGCGACCGAAAATTGCCCAATGTCGTTGCGTGGCCCTTCGCCTATTCCGCCAGCTTAGCGCGGGCCGGTCTTTCTTTCGTTTTTATTTTTCAAACGGTCGCGCTTTTCGCGTGCGCCGTGCGTGTGCATTGTCCCGATCGAAACGCATCGTGCCCTCTCGTGACGCAAAATCCTCCTTTTTACATGCCGTAACGCGGCGGACCTCTCGAAATGTTCAACCTTAGCACGCCGCGGATTTTACGCCATTCCGGATGCGCGAATTATTAAAACATCGATGTCAATGGTGTTAAGCCGGAATTACGCAAAGTATCATTGCATCGTACCGTTTACCGAGAATCTGGGTTAACGATGTAAGTTTCTATAAATATTTTTGCATTGCTCAAGTGAAAGTATCTCGCGTGAATCTTCCGTTATAAGTATCAGGTCTAGAATTAGAATTTTTCATGAATTTATTCACAAATGTGTGGGCGCGCGTTTGCGCCGAAAGAATTCGTTAATGTATTCGCCTTTTAAATTATCATAATGTATGCTTTCCTACTTGTTTGGAGTTATAAATAAATAACTTGTGCGAGAACGGATGAACGAATGATTTGTTTTTAGCCACGGAAATAAAAGTTAATTAAAATCGATAAAAAAGTACGAAAATGATCGAGCTGAATCTTCGTGCCGATATTTTATCGCGTGAATTTTATGTATGTTCTTCACTTAGCGAAAACCACGTGTCGTTTACATTACGGATTTTAGAACGCAGTCTAAAGCTAAATATTAGTTATTTTATGAAGTAGAAACTTTGGAAAATGCCGCGTTTTCTATAAATCTAAAAATATATATTTAGATTTATGACCTCTTATCCTATTCATCTCGATTTAACTAATATCACCGTGCTGACGTTTAAAGATCGATTATCTCGGAAGGATATTTATCGTCAGACAAGGTTAATAGCGGCACGTGTTTCACGCGAGACATCCGGCATGCGAATCTCGATCCGCTCTAACGTCTCATCTCGGCGCCGCGCAGCGCGGTCCCGTAGAGTCAAACGGTACTTGCTACGTTGAGAAAGTCCCGCGAGAGTACAAGATAAGGAGGGTGAGATCGGGTGAAGGTGGCGGAGAAGAGGGACAAGGAGAAAGAGAGAAACGTCGTGTGGCCGGTGTCGTCTTCGGCGCGCGTGCACGCGGCGTTCTCTCTCAATGGGAGAGAATTCCGATGATGATGACGAAGGTAACATCCGCGCGGCGGATGGCTCTTCGAGTTTAGTGGGTAAGTGGGTCGTGCCGTCCGGTTAATTACCGATCAGCCTCTCGTGGTGTATCACGTCGCATGCGAGATATTCACCGTCCATCATTCGCGGCCGTTGTCATGCCTGAAGAGAAGCGCGGCTCTTTCCTCTTATTTTCTTCGACCTTTTCCTGCGTCTCGGTCCATATTTCGCGAACTCTCCCAAGCGCGACTCTTCTTCTCACAAACCGCGTTCCTTTTTACTTTCAGGACTCGCGCCGCGAGTCGACGCCGAAGGAGATTTTAACGCGCCGCGCCGTGTCGGACACGGTGTGTCACTTTTGCCTCGAATTTCATCAGGCTGTTTTAATTGTTTAGCGAGAGAATGGATAACTAGAGAATATGTAGAATTTTATCCGATTTGATCTCATTACCACGTCATTTTGCAAAAGTTATATACTTTTAACAACTATATTCTACATTGGAAAATTAAGAAAACTAATATTTTTTCACAGTCTATATTTTTCAAGAAATATCTAAAAAAATATAAGATTTCAAGTCGTAAAATTTTTGTCAGTTTACTGCATACCGTCATTTTTCTATTTAGTACACAGTCATATATGTTAGTGGCTCGAATGGTACCTGCTACACGTAGTTTCCATTCGACGGGACTGGTAACTTCTGCAAAAGAATGCGATTCGTCTAATCGTGAACAGTAAATTAAGGAATTGCGGTCGATGTAACGTATTGACCGGATTACAATCGTGTCAAGAAAACACATCCGCGCTTGAAAACCCATCAAAGCTAGGCACTAATATTTAAGTGCGACAAAAGGACAAGTCTACCTTTCGCCGAGTGTTTCATGGACTGGTTTCATCATCTCTCCGCTATCTTTTTATTTACTTTCGCAAGTACTCAGCAAACAAATGTCGCTAAACGTTGTACTTACAAAATTATTTACAAAGCTGCTTTGTCTTTTCCTACGCTTTAAAGCAATCCAAATATGGATTAATTAAATATTACTTATTTTTATTATAGCGAACTATTTGTTAAATTTGTTAAATGCACGTAATGAACTAATTAATTATATGACTAATTAAATTCTTAGTAGACAGAGTGAGAGCAGAATAAGAGATTTTCCTCATTATGCTATTTATTATACGACTATGAATATTTATTTTTCTGTTGCCGTTCTTTTAATTATACTTGTGTTATTTCGTTTTCGATTGTACTATTATTATTGCAAGCTATTGATAATTGAATGCTATTCGAATGGTACGAGTGAAATATTTCGATCCGCATGAACGGCACATGATGAACGGTACAATCTACAATCTGCAATTTACGGTATATGATCGTTATTTCCTTGCAATAAAGCTTTCCTTTTGAAAAATAAATGTACGAAGAATAATAATAATACGCCGATGATTGATAGAATATTGTATGCTAGTTTGCATTTCTCGTGTTTTAAGTAATTTTTCTTTGATCTTTGCAATCTTTAAATTACCATTGGTGAGAGTCGAAGAAGAGCGTGCTAAGTAGGTAATGCTGCATTAGCTATTAATGTGACGCGTAATACGCCTTCGGTGATTCTCGCATGTTTTTCATGTCAGTGAATTTTTATCACGATGCCACTTTCTTATTTTTTTACTATCGGATTCTGTACTTTAGATTTTTGCAATTTCGTATTTCGTATGAATACGAGAAAAATAATCCTTTATTAGAACGTTTGATTATCTCTTATGATTTTTATTGTACATGATTTGCCCCAACAAGAAAAATAAAATATTTTGTTTATATTGTGATATTTTAAACTATTTTATTACTATAGAATATATGATAGAATTGAACTGCAATTCCAATAATGATCTTTAAAGCGTACTTTATATATTTTCTGTCGCTCTGTCATTTTTGAAAAAGAATATTAAAATTTTTGAAAAAGAAAATCTGTCATATTTAGAACTTGCATTATAACGTACTTCTGATTATAATTGTTTAATGTGCATTTAATTTTCAAAGGGATGAATATAATTCTGATGAGTTTGTATTGAATTTTAATAAGATTATACTTTAAGTTAATCTATTTTCTGCCTACTTTCTTCTTTTCAAAGAATGCGCTTCACCTTTGCGAAGATATTGCAACATTATGGAGTCATTTGCTACGCTCATTATAATTAATTAACTGTCGTAAAAGAGAAAAAAAATGCGGCATTTTGATTAATATTATACATTATTGTACATTGTGCATAATTATGATAAATTATGATTTGCTACTTTGCCTCGGATACGATTTACGGATACGTGTTTGCCAAGTGCCGTTTCTTCGACACTCATTCTAACGGCACCAGTTTAACATCGCTGCTCAACGACTCTCACTGCCGCTCGCTATCGATTCCCCTACGGCGGTTGCTCTTCCTCCACTATCATTCTACTGCAGCCCGGAAATGAGCATCCTATATCGCGAAACGGGTTCTTTCTCGGCTTATCCGTTAAGCGTCATCATGTAACTCTTTTCTTACATGGCAAAAAGGACAGGGGTATTATTCGCTAATTTCTCTGTGCTACTAGCCTGTTCTTGCGTGATCGAAATGTATCGACTTTTAAGAACCGTTTTCACCGTCCGACGAGAGTAACGATGGCATTTATTTAGAAACGCCTAGAAGCGCGGATTTACAGTTACGTTACAGTAAACTGGCGATATAACAAATAAATTACAAGTAAATTTAGATGTGACTGAAGTCTATGAGATGTAATATTAATTATCGTATAACGTTTGCGGCAAGAAGATCAAATTGTAATCTAAGATTAGGGTCAATCGAAATAATGTGATACTGAGGTATAAATGTAATCTTTAGGTATGATTAATAATTGTCATAAATTTTAAATTATTTATAAAAGAGGAGGAAATGAAAGGGAAAGAGGAAGAAGAGGAGAAGGAAATTTTACTACTAATTTTATAACGATGATTAGATTTATCATCATAGACTATTCGAGTCACATTTATCCCGGTTTCGTGGTTATTCCACGTCATCTGATAATCTGATAATGTATGGTGCAAATTTCTTACTTCTGGAGGCAAAATCGTATCTGAATAACGACACTGGATTGCCAGACCAGTAAAAGATCGTACATCGTATTGTTCTATTATAAAATGTTCATTAACCTGAATAAAATGTTCATTAACTTGAATAAAAAAAATATACACATTTTTCTTGCTCTAATCTTATCCCCCACATAATATCTCACATTCTTCCCCGAGTTTCCGTGTTAAGCATTTCTCTTCGGCGGAAAAAAATCTGACGATCCGCGATCGCAGCACACATTTCTCTTTTCACGAAGAAAGTCGATAACGAAGCGATTCACAATACACCACAGTCGCAGTGCACCTGTCTTTCCCCTCCGAAATTTATGATCCAAGTTAATCACTCCAGACGGTTTTGTCTTCGGTCACCAGGAATGAAGCTAGGTATAATCAACCATCGCGTTAAACTATATATTGTAGATCGCTGTCGTAGTTCCACTTTCTTTGCCAATAGCACTTTTGGGGACTTAATTGTAAGGCGCGCCACAGTTTTCCAATTCGTCGCTGTAATGTTTTACACGCGTATCGACACGCCGATTAGTGAAACGTAAAAATTGCACCTGGCTTTTTGTCCGACGTGAAAGCATGTTTTTCGGCTAATATTAGATTTCCCATAGAACTCGCCAACCTTGCACCGCTTATTTATGAAGAGGATCTATTTTTGCAGCTAACCGGAAAATAAATTAGACGATTTAGAGAAATGTGGAGCAAAATAACTTATTTAAAAGTACAAAATAAGAAGCAACCGAAAATAGGAAAAGAAATCCTTTTTACTAAAATTATGCCCTCATCTGAATGTAAAAATAATTTATACGCGTGTGCCTTCAAGCGGAATATTTTTTAAATAATATCTAAGATAAATCACATTTTTGATTGAAATCTCAGGCTTTAAAGTTTTCGATTAAATCATATCATTATCATTTAAATTGAATCCTGTTGTTACCCAACTGATATGCAGAAAGGATAAAATCTTAGATAATATTTAAAGGATAATGCAAGATAGACAAAAGTCACGTTATCGTTACACTGAAATATAACTCGAAAGTAATTATTTACAATTCTCAAGTGTTTTAATGTCCTCGATTTGGATAAAAGCAACAGCGCGTTACCGCTCTTTCGACATACTGCAGTTGGAGAGATCTTAGCCTTGACTAGAGTAAAATATCTTCGAAGCTTTGCACAGACATATTGTGTCACACACATGAAATCGTACGCTAATCTCTCGTGTAAACGCGAAATGTACTTCTTTCTTCACTTTCTGCGTTAGAATAATTATTCATTTCGGTGGAAACTAATGATGTTGAAGAACTTAATTAGGTAAGATTACTTTATCATCTCTTCATCTGAGACTATAACAAAGCAATAAAAATCTTAAGAATTCTATTAAGGCTAACGAGTTTAAAGAGAGTACGCGTTCAAATACCGGAGATTTTAAAATTTCTTTTTATATTAATTCTTAAAGAATTTTATGACTGAAAACTGTTAATTCCGATAAAATTGTACCTATCAATAGTGAACTTTTAGACAAATTTTTTTATATTAATGATATTTACATACAAAATCTTGATTAATTTATGACAAAATTATTATAAAATTGTAACGTTCATTTGTAATATCGTCTTTATTGTACTGGTAATATCTTATTTGCCAAATTTTAATTTAGAAATGGTAATTCATCGTATGTCATATCGTAAATATCTCTTCTATTGAATATTTTAAAAATAAAAATAGCTGCATTTTGCTGTATGATTTTTGGTTTAAGCGAATAAAAGAACGCTGTAACAATATTTTACATCAAACCGTTTTAATATTTGAAAGTTTAAATTAATTATAAAGAAACGAAAAAATTGTCATAGAGAAATATGATAACAATAATCCAAGTAATAATAGGTCATAGATTACGTTTTAATGAGATTCTAATAAAAACACAAAAAATGGAGAGAAAAATACAAAAATAGCAGGTTTTAATACTTGCGGAACAAATTGATTCCCTATGCGTCTTCGACTAGTATAACGAGCAATTACATTGTGCGATTTACTTACAGTCGCAGTTGAGTGCGATCGTTTTAAGCGGAAACTGTGTTATCACCGTAAAACACAAGTTTTGAGTATGAAATGTGAGCAAGGAGTGTCGGAAATTTGCCAATATCCGTTAGTACATGTAACATAGACGTTTGTTTGCACGATATGCGTTGTCACACATCGGAAAATGATAAACTTAAATTGTTTCAATCTGTCAATAATTATCGAATCAATATGCGTATCAATTTATGTGTCTTTAGACTTTCGCCGTTCCACTCTTCTTCATCTGTTTCACGGTGGATAACTGTTAACCGTTGCGTGTATGTACATATTAATGAATGATTCCTACTGTCTGGCGTGCTATCATTATTCATTTGTCTTCAGCAGAGCCGATAATTGCACATCTGTTAATCGGATAATTGGCTTCAATTCTTATCAGTATTTTATTGCTTCCTTCACAATATTAAATCGCGAAAATTATATACGAAAATGATGTTATTCCTATACTTTCATCATATAATTAGATTACCAAATCTTGCTAATTAAATTTGAAATTACACGAAATCCGGATTCTGAATAGAGAAATTCGTTAGACTTTTCGCATACCGGATGTTTATGTATCTTTGATCACTCAGGGCAGACCTCTGTTTTCCGTATCATGGCATGAAGAAACTGGCTCGAAAATGGTCCAGCGACCTTGTGCCAAATATTATAGCATGAGTGGTTGTGTAATGCGATGAATTTCGCGTGCTTGGAAGCATACGTGGGGATTACATTAAGATAGGTAGTTGACCATGCAAAGCGAACGTGCTGGTACACAGACAGCCGAGATAATTTCTGCCGGGTGAGCAAGAAGGTTGCTACAGTCTAGTGTCAAAGAAAGAGTCTTCTCTTTCTTGTCGTGTCTGCCGAAACTCGTGTAGACATTAATGACAGGGTTAGACATTTCGAATTAAGGCAACTAACGTTTCTGGTGCACGGACAATGACTGTACGGATGTGCCTTGCGGCGCAACGTCTCAATTGTGAAACGCAGGTGAATCGCTGCTCACAAACTTTCAAAAAAAAATCGTATTTTAACGTTAAGCTAACAAATTATGATTCGCCACACACAAAAATTTTTAACAATTTTATATCTTTTAAAATAAATCTTTCAAAAGTTATATATTTAAAAAATTTTTTATATATTTAAATCTTTATTATTATTCGTGCATATAAAATTACTAATAAAACGCGTAAATAAATTCAGCAACATGATTTGCGGAAAAAATTAATTAAATTTGCATGCTTGAATATATTTTTTTAACTACTGAAAATTTTTTAGTCATATGTTTTGTTTGCTGTGAAATATTACATTAATAATTAATAAATTTCTATTAATAAAAGTCTACTTAAAAATAATTCTGAATTTATTATTTAAATCATATTCTGTTCACCATTATCAATAGAGTGGATTTTTTTTCAATGTGCCACATCATATTTTGATAGTTTCACACACATATTTTCTATTTTTATTTAAAATTTTTTGACAACATTACATCATTCTTTCCACATTAATCTTTGGATTGCCAAAATATGTTTACGTATTACTCTACTGAAATTGAGTCTTCAGCTCAGCGAAATCATGTCACAATGTGACAATGTTACTCACGATAGAATTTCGCAACATGAATTCGCTGAACTGAAGACTTAATTTCGGTAAAGCGATACATAAATGTATTCCGGCAATCGGAATACTAAGGTTGAAAATAATTGATGTAATTTTATTAAAATCTTATTGAAATAGAAAAATATATGTATGACATTATCAAAATAAGATATGACACATTAAAGAAAATCCATTTATTTCACTTTATTGATAATTGTGAGCAGAATATGATTTAGATAATAAATTTATAATTATATTTTCAACTTTTATTATTATTAATTGTAATTTTTAGTTTTAATATATGACTTTTGAAAAAAGACTACTGTTTTAATAGCAAAAATATTAAAAGAGATAAAATTATTATTAAAATTTAAATTTAAGAATATATTGTAATTCTTTTATTTTAATGGTATTGCAGTATAAAAAAATGCTTTAAAATTTTTTGTAACATTGTAATCTCAATTAAAAATTGATTTTGGCCTTGATTCTTATACCTGACCTTTTGTAGGCCATTAGCGTATTGCTTCACTACTTCAACCATTCGGTATGTAAATGATCGAAAGATTAGCTCATATTATATGGATAATGGTAAAATATTTTCATCACTCGAGAAAAAAGCATAAAAATGCCTGTTTATCTGATAAAAAAATTTATTTCTTACATTTCTCCCACAATACGGAGTAATCTCGCATTAATTACTTTGTTGAGCTATTCTCATTTCTTGCCTCGTAATAGTATAATCTTTCTTGAAGGTTTGCCAGAACCCTGAAGATATGTTTAGTGCGATTTTTCGCAATCTAGTCTTTTTACAATTCACGCGCGCCGATCCGTTTAAGGAATCGGCCCGATTTCTCGCCGTGGAAATTCATTTTGGGTCGCTCTCCAGCGCTCCGTTCGCTCTCGGTCGAACGTTCCGCTCTCCACCCTCTGAAGTTTTCGAAACGTGCTTACCTTCCACTCAGGGTCTACCGAGATCAGAAACTGGCTGGCACTGTGCACTTCACCACTCTTGCTTCCACGGCTACTTCGTCACCGAAATCACCGGTCCCCTGCGTGACTCAGCGGCGCCGTATCAAACCGGGCTACCCATTCGAGACTCCACCTGCTTGACTCTTCGCACTTTGTATACTTCCCTGTATGCCAGCGTTCACCAGCTGAACGCCGTCATCGATCGGCAGGACGCTGAACGGAACGCCGATCGCGAGGGAGTACGCTTCTACCGGGAAGCGAAGGGTTCTTCGCGAAGACTTCGAAAGGTGGCTCTCGTCACTGTGCACGCGGTCCTTCGCTCGCGGGGTCAGGATCAACGAGGCACACTTGCCTGCGGGTGCTACATATGTCCCCGCGATGTTGCATACACGTCCGCGTATGTCGTACACCAGGTGATACAATCGGTCCCGTGGGCGATCGGTATAATTGCGCGCGTATCCGGACGTGTACGACGCGTGTACGCGCGTGCGGTGAGGGCTTGCGTGCGTACGTGAGCTTAACGGGTCCAACGGCCGATGCTGTGGGAATAGTCTGCGGCGCGGTGGTCCCGCGGTTTAAATATTAACCCAAGTGGGGTCTAAACGCGCGCGTGAGAGGGGCTGCTCCGCGGGGACTTAGGTGATCGTCCGCGAACCCCGCACCGCGCTCAGTCAAGGTCGCTTCGCTCAGGTGGCAGTCCGAGGAGAAGTGGAAAGGTGTCTTCTCCGTAGACCACGGGCATGAGAGCCTTCGGTCAAGGTCACGTGCTGTTTGAACCTCCGCTGAGTCTCCGGTGAAGATCGATGATGCCAAGAGGAATAGGTACCCTCGTATTTTCCTCATTTTTGGCAAGTCTATCTTTTTTTTGAAATTCGTATTTTCTTATACATGCATATTAGTTTTACATACTATGATGATCACTTTTACAGCTTTCAATAAAATCAAAGGGAGTACAATTCATGTATTTGTTACTCGCGCACGAAAGTGCATAGGGTACATCTAGGAAATTTCCTATTTTCTCTTAACTGACATGTATGAAATTTAATTTACAACTAATTTACGTTAATTATTTACATGAAAAATTAATTAAACATTCACAGTTTGACAAAATTATTTTTTGTCGTTCCTATAATATTTCAGAAACGTGATAATGTTACGTTATTAATATTGATAAAAAGTAGATATGTGACATTCTTTTTTATTAAATTGAAAGTCGCCTTTTATTAGTCGAAACATTAAATAATTTTCTACAAGTCATCGAAGAAAAATTGGACCTTTTTAAAAATTTAATTTTGGGAATAATATTGTGATATTATCCAATTTAAGATAAAATTAATTTTAATTTAAGTATTTCAATTTGATTGATAAGAATGTAATAATATTTGCAATAAAGATATTGTTAAAAGTATTCTTAAAATTGTTTAAATATATGTATAATAATAATATAATAACGTCTTTTGTATTCTCTAAAAAGAGACGTTGACTTCAAAGAAAACATAAATAAGAATGTTATTCTTTTTGCTAATCATTGAATACTTTGGACAGTATTATTATAAATAATTTTATAATAATAAATAATTATCACAAAAAATCTAATAATAGTTAAACAACAAGATCATAACAGAATGAGAATAAAGAAGTGATACATGTATAGTACTAATTACACCTAAACACTGTAATAAGTAATATCGACGCATAATGGAAAAATCTCTCTGAAATCAAAGATCATATCGTAAGAATATATATTGATATATGTTAATAATATTCTACTTTTTTGTGTCTACGTTCAGACCTATAAACTATATAATGAAGGAAACTATTTATTAGAGATTGTTGATGGGAGCACTTTTTTCTTCGAGAGTGTGTTTTTCCATTTATTCTCGCGAGAATCACAATTTTTGCTACGTTTTATTTCTATGTACAAGTTTACTTTTTATCTAATTCGTCATTAAGAGGAATAATTTTGCGTTAATAAACAAGTATCTTTTTCATAATGCGCAACATAATATGCAATAAAAAATTTATATTAGAGACGCAATTAAAATTATTTCGAGGGGACATAAATTTTATATCAGAAAAAATTGATGAATATCTATCACGAAAAATGCAAAAACGGGTGTTGCATTTTACATAGACTAAGGCCGATATTTATAGTCCATTCTTATTTAAGATCATCTTAATTCTTCAGAAGTGTAGTCTTAAGTTGCTGTGAACCAATCACAGAACCGTAATAGCATTTTAAGATATTACTTAAAATGGTCTTAAAATAAGAACAGACTATGAATATCGGCCTAAGAAACCTTTATATCATTAAATTAATGTAATTTTGAGGTGTCTTGAATTCGTCAATTCTTCCTTCCATTATTTTAAAAATGTACAAAGATTATAAATCACATTTAACAGGATGAAGCAACTGATATGGAATGCCAGATTTAATTTCTTTGATGGACTTCACTACTGCGTCCCTCTTAAAGTCAAGAGGCGCAAAGTACCAAAAGACTAATATTCATTGCGTAGGTGCATTTCAAAACCGAAGTCAAGAGGGATCCTTTTTGTCCCAGGCAGTGTCATCATAAGTGGATTAATTATTATTAATCCTTGGACTACGATTTAACCGTCTATTTGTCCACTTGTTCTGTTTAAAAATTTGATTCGTTAACTTTCGCAATGATATGTTTCGCAATGATGTATAAGGCGCGTTTACTTTTGCCCATCAATTGCTGTAGGAGGATCATACAATTCACACAATCATACAATTTTAGTAAAGTATAGTTAACGTAACGGTCGGTATATTTTGCGAACATATTTATTTAGAAATACCTAGGTCTCGACTTACTTCACATTCAAAGTTAATCAATTTTGCTTTAATATAACACGCAGCATATCAAATTAATAATTTTATATCACAGTTATAGCTTCAATTTAATACTAAAATTATGAATTCCTTTCGGCGAGTTTATAATGTAATATAAACAAATCAAATATATTTTCACAAATAAGATTTTTCTATAAATAATTGTTAGCTTTTTATTTAAGGTTTTATAAGTCGTTTTTCAGTAAAAGTTTAACCGATTTTATAAGAACGTCTAAACATTCTAATATCTTTAAATTTTTTAGATGCCTTTTGCATATCTTTATTGTCTTGTTTACATTTTGGTTTTGTCTGCATTGACATACTGTATTAAATATCACTAAAGAAATATTAAATCTAATGTCATAGCTTTCATTTAATTTTTGATTTGACCATTGCACTGATCATTTAATATATGTCGGTCATAAGTAAAAATAGAAAAACTTATTTACTGTTCCTTTATATAATACTTTATATATTTCAAATCTTGGTCCATTGCTATCATCTCAATATTCCAAAAATACTACATCAGTACGGGCACATAGTACCACGTCAGTATTGAGTATCCAAAATCGATACTGGGAGATACAAAGTTAATTTTGAGATAACGTTTTTTTATGTTGTTAGTGGCAATTTGTCGAGTGGCTTTTATCGAGGCATCCGGGAATCCGAGTTCTCTCGATTGTTTAAACACAGTTATCTCAACAGTATGCGAGCGATAGATGTAAACAGACCGGCATTTATCTCGCGAGGTAAGTTTTACAACAATTTTAATATGGCAAATTACTAAATGTTGAAAGGTAAATGACGTGTATTTTCATGAACGTCCAGGATTGGCTCTTTCAAGAATCGTGCCACAGATTTATTTCATCGTTGCGTTCGTCCCGCTTGTACCGGTATTTATTTCTTACTTGGGATCTTTTCTGTTCATACGATTTGAATAAGAATGTTTATTCTAATATAATAAGTTTGTTTCTCAAATAAAAAATATAATACGGTAAAAAGATATGAATAATTGTAATATGTTTTACCATTTATCCAAATGCTAAACAGTAATTTTTTAGTTATATATTTCTTTAACTTTTCTTGGTTTGGCAATGTATATTTCAAATATTACGTAAAAAATGGCATCCTTAAAATATCTGTTCTTTATTTTGTTATTAGCTGTGTTATTGCACAATAATATACATTCTTTACTTATTTCTCATTTCTACTATACGCAATTAAATTGATGCAATCTTACGTCGGGCGAATAATCGCAGAAGTTAGTGTAAATTAAACAAGTAGCGATTTCAACATGTAACATTTCGATGAACAAAGAAACTATTGCTAACATACATGTACTTACACTTAAGAAATCCCATTGTATTATTGAATTAAATTTTATATTACTTATTGAGTTACTTTATTTCGAAAAATTCTACGTTAGCGTTTTTAAAAGCATTCATTTTATTAATATTAAAATTGTACTGAAATTATAAATTAATTATTGAAATTGTAAATCGATTTAGTTGAACAAATTTTAAAAAATATCCTTTCGATTATTTTGTCAACAATATAAGTCGATATAACTTTGTGTTATACATATCTGGAAGTTACTCAAGTAATTATAATATCTCTTTATGAAACTCATGTTTTTCTCTCTTTATGAAACCCAATAATAATATTTTAATAAGAGAAAAGAGAAAAAATATTATAAAATAATCATTTAACATACTTTCATAAAAAATAAAATTGTATAACCCAAGAATAATCTAAAATATCCAATACAATATTCTCAATTTTGAAATGTCTACTGTACACGTGATGTACAATATGAAAATCTGTTGATGAACAATCAAATGTGTGTCAGGCATGATCACGAAAAATCTTGCGAAAAACTTTAGTAGTCATAAATCTGCCAGGCACCGAAGCTCAGTATGTTTGAAGTTATGAAGTATCGTAAGAAAATAATTCGTCTACACTACGATGATGCGGCAATAAAAATTGCAGTTTGTCAGCACAACATACAATGCAATTGAAGTCAACCGACGTCATTGCTGATGCAATTTCTACAAGTCATCGATTAAATCGAAATGGAACATCGAATGGGTCTAGGTCAAATGAACAATATATCAATATTTTCGTCGCTGTTCGTTTAGGTAATCGTGAGTTTGATGAGTAAATCAGATTGTGAGTTTTTAGATTTTGAAGTAATACAAAAATAAACTTTGTTTTGTTTAGGTTGATAAAACATGAAGTTTTTATTATGTTTTTTATTAAAATTAGAAAATCGACGTTTGTATAATCTTTGAAAGAAAATAGAATTGTTTATATAATTAATGATCGTTGCCCTAGTATACACAATTCATAAATATTTAACGTCGTCGAAATACTTCTAGTTTTCTCTAAAATTATTCTTCTCTATTATTAAATAAATAGAAATAATTGCTTCGGATTATTTATTTTTCTTCGAACGATTATTTTGTCGTAAAAAAATATAACAAAGTAAATGAATTAATCACGATGCAAAAAATAAATGAGTTTACATACTCATTCTGTGATGTAAAGAAGTAAAAAAGCTGCTACGTAAATGATAATATAATTT
>VBVR01001231.1:0-22905 GCA_011638315.1 Tetramorium parvispinum | reverse complement strand
GCACATCTTCATTCAAGTAAATTTTCTTTGTTTGACGCAATATAATTTCATTTTAAGCTTTCCATTTTGAAATTAAAGATATTGTCAAAATAAGAATATTTTTTTTTTCTGTGCAGGGGGTAGTTAACGCGGGAATAGTCCACGAGATTGTTGATCACATCAAGCACAATTGTCGAAGCGCAATCATCTTTCAAATATTTTTTCTTTCGCATTATTATTCTGAGAGTCGAAAATACTTGAAAGGATTATTTAGCTCGAGCGGGACCTTATGGTAGAGAGGTATACGATAAATATGTCAAAAGATTTCTGCTATGATAGATCGATTCGGGCATGCGCTCCATCGGCGCCTCGTGCGTTTGAGTTATGAAAGCGTGACTATACTTCTTTCTGTTTTGGCAACAAACTCGGTACTCTCTCCTCATCGAAAAGGGAAGGCCGGGCTGTTGCATACACGATAAGATACTACGTTTAGTACACACAATTTCATTTTTACAGATTCAATAGAGATAACAGGACCATCGCGTATCTCTCCGGATTCTAAACAAATACGGAAATAAACGTGTAAACATCTTTTCCAGGACTACAAGTGAATCATCAATTAATTCAGTCAGTTAAATTGCAATTAAAAATAATCGCTGTATCGGAAACGCTGCGCTACTGCATCCCACGCGTTCCGACGAAGAAATGGAGGAAACAAAGGAAATTGGTGTCCACTCTTGCTCTGTAAATGTGAATCAGTGGAACTTACTGTCAATCAGCGTATGTGCATTGATTTTGTCAGTGTTAAGTATGCCACTGAATATTCAGTGACACACTTAACACTGACAATCAGTGTATGTACGCTGATTGGCAATAAGTTCTACCGATTCACTTTTAGAGAGTGAATATGCGGATGCTCTTTGCCCTTTCCCAGAACACTATCGTACCAATATAGAACAAATAAAGCAATCTTTGATTAAAATCATCGGTCAGACTGACGTCGTTAACCGATAAGTATCATCGTCATTGTCGGAATGGCGATAATAAATCTGAGAAGAAAAAAAGAAAGCCGCTTCACGTCAAACGTCCGCGCGTGCCAATGACGTTGACGGTGCTCGCCCCTTGTTACCATCGTCGTCGTCGTTGCCGTCGTCGTCGTCAAGGGTTGGAAGCCAGGTTCAGGGGTGCGGGCGAGGGGTAACGAGGGTACGACGCAGAGCGTCGGCTCCGAACGGCGCGTCGAAACGCCGCCGGAAAACGTAACGTGTTTTATCGATTTACGTCGACGGCCATACTCGCATTCGCCGCCACCGGTCAGGCGCACTCCGGCTCCTCTATCCCACTGTCGTCGTCGTCGTCGTCGTCGTCATCGTCGTCATCGTGGTCACCGTCGTCGTCGTCGTCGTCGCCGTCGTCGTCGTCGTCGTCGACGAGAGAGACCGTCGCGGTGCTGAAACACGGCAGAACAGGATTTTCGTCCCCTTCTGGCCGTTCGCCGCCATCGCCGTCGCGCGGACGAGACGCAGCGCGAGATGCGCCTGTAAATTCGCGAGAGCGCGAGATTATAATCCGGCCCCGGAAATTGCCCTCGTATCGCCCGTTGTTCGATATACGCGACACGCGCGAGTCCGCAAGTAGTTACAGGCCGAGTCGAGGCCGCCGCTGTCGCCGACGCCGCCGCCACCGCTGCCATCGAGTAACGCCCAGGGGAAGAGAAGCAGCTCGAGGAGAAGAAGAGAGAAAAGTGAAAGAAAGGGCGAGAAAGGTGTAGAGAGCCGGACGACAGCTTCCGTGTCGTGAGTACCATTCCGGGCCAGCGAAAACCCCTTTTGGCCATCTTACCGGGATAAATCCCCCGTGGCGGATGTAAAATTAGAAATCGATTACCCTTCGCACGGATATAATCGGAAACCACCCCCGGTCGGCTCGGCAAGCGTGTAAATGTGTCTTTCATGATTACCATCTGAACTGCATGATTTATTCTTCTCCACGACGAGATTCCACGCCAAGGATTGTACGGATTTCAAGGAGTAAATTTCAGGGGGAGGATATTTATATCTTCTCCACACACACACACAAGGTGAAACTGTCGTTTCCTGCCCCTTTTAGGAGTGTTGCCCGCTGATCAATCAAGTCCTCTTCTTCCTTCACGTCATCGTTTTTTTTACGGATTCCGGCCTTTTTCTCTGTTAGTCGCAGGATATGCGATTATCCATATGCAATAATCAAAAGAACTAAACAAGCCGCGGTAAATCAAAATTATTTATATTTAGATTTAGATTCTTATCTGAATTAATTATTATTAATATTCGTAATAATTAGCCAAAAATGTTAAGGATAAATATCTGCAAAATTCTGTGGCCAATATAAATCAAGAAGGGAGATTAACATCTAAAAATGTACAGTGTAATATATATATATATATATATATATATATGTATTTCACAATTAAAACGAAACTATATTTGCAATACCTTTTTTTCGCAGCGCTTGCAGAGAACGTTATTGAGCGTCGTCGATATTCTGATATTTAATTGTCGTTTAAGTTTTTTACAAGTTACGTCAAATATCGTAATTCTCTCTCTCTCTTTCTCTTGAAACTTGTGTAAGAATCATCTAATTTTTAAAAACCGCAGAATGCCGGTAAAATTAGTAGACACGTGAATGAACTAGATGCTTTTCGAAGAGTTCGCGCTGCAGAGATTTATATAATTATTTTAGCGATTTTTAAAATTAGGATGTATTAGTGCAGTATTACGCCTATCCTATTAAAAAAGAGAGAAGGCATGTTCTTTCTTCCCTCCTTCTTTCACAACTTATTGTTAGCTTTTTTGCTTATACTGTAGTAATGGGAATAATCCTTTTATTTATGAAAGAAAACGCTCATTCGATACTTTAAGAAAGATTATAATAAAATTATATTTGAGAAAGATGTAGACCGATTTCTATGTAGTCGTTGTACTCTTCGTATTCTATTCTTTATTGTACATTTTTGATATCTCTGAAATTTTATGTTGATCCCTCTCCGCAAAGGCACATAAAGTCAATATTCGCTTATTTCTTCTTTATGATATTAATTATATCTCTTGTTTTATGCTTGCTTTTTACTCCAAGTAGTTCATATATTTGTATTATTAATATTATATTTTCTTTTAGATATTAGATTAGATTAGCAATATATATCAAGAAGAAGTGGCATGTTCGCAACACATTTATTGTTGCTTCCTAGTTATTTATAAAATTATAAATTTTGTACAAGTATCTCGTAAAAAACGTTGCAGCAATTAACATTTTTTTCTATTATAAAAATTATCAAAAGAAACAAGCATTTATTATTTAATTGCACCTTACATGTTGAATGTTACGAAACATATAGGAAGCATGTAAGCAGTCTAAACTAAGTTGTACATACATCTTTGAAGAAATAGGTCTTGAACCTAATTCAAGAAATCTGTCCTCTTCTTTATATATATTTTTACTATAATTCGAAAGTGCCGAAGTACCACTTTAGAATTTATTGACATTTTCATCATGAGTACAAATTACACTTATGTACTCGCGGTTGCTTGCGAGACGACCGTTTTACCGTTTTGATAAATGTTTGTATTTTTCCAACATTTTAAACGCCGCCTGTCGAGCCAAGTGTCGCGACGAGTGTCATTTCAGTAACTTACGGAAAACATCTGTTGACGTTGATATACGAAGAGAGATGCAAAGGGAGAAAGTGTACCGCGTAAGAGTTTAATATTATCAATCGAATCGGTTATTTCGGGAAGGCATGTGCGTGACATTAGACAAATCAATATAAACTTCCCAAACTTTTATTAGATCGTACATGTGAGAAAAAAGTTGCTATATTTTATCGCAATGTGCAAGTAAAATTTTTTACTTCTTACTAAAATCTTTTTCGTTTTATTATCGATATCTAGCTTTGTTATTGATTTTATCAGTACCGAAATATATAAAGTGGAATAACATTAAAATGGAATATCATTCCACTTATAATTGGAAAATATATACAATATAGCTTTACATATTATACTATAATATAATAATATAAATCTTTATGCATGATATTAGTTTTTGATACGTCACTTTGTCGAAATGAAATTTATTAGGGGGAGTGAACGATGACGGGCGAACGATATCAGTCAGTCAGCTGTCTATTTATCAGTACGAAGTTGTATTGATTTGCTCTTTAAATGTGCTCGATTACGCACACGCGCGCATCTGTGGAATTGCTTAGACATCTCAATTAATGTATATCCTAATCATGTAAAATTTGTATAGACTTCAATCGTATCTGATGATAAGTTAATTCGAATTTACAAACAGAATGTGAGAGAATTTTTGATTATTATTTTTCTCATTTTTTTGATCAAAGGATAGATTATATTGGTGAAGGCTATTCAAACTCACTTTTGCAAAGAGCTCCTTTGTGCTAAAAAAGAGAGCGAGAGAGAGAGACAGAGAGAGAGAGAGAGAGAGAGAGAGAGAAATACTTTCCAGATTCGCAAAGCGAAAGACACGCTATTGATAACGATAAATTTCTCCAGGGATGGTGAATTTGATATTTGGTTGAATGGATTTTAACTACGAGAAAAGTAGCGGAAGTATTTTAAACTTTTTGCAGGTTTTTGAGTGCGAGCATGCGATAAATTAATCCTTCACGCTTGAAATAATGTTTGATAGCTTTAAAAAGTATTTTTTCGTCTAGTAAAAGTAAATTTTTGTACGATAATTTAAATTCTGTATAATAATGTATGATATATCAATAAAAATTCTCAAAATAATAAACAAAGGAATGATTAAAAAACATTAATAATTGAAGGTATTATAAAGTATTTATAATCTAACAACGGTTTTTTACGTTAAAGAAGTAACAATATTTAATCAAATATTAATGTTTTATAGACTATTTTCCATAAAGGAGAGAAGTTAAATGGCTTAATAATATAAATACAGCAGTATTCCTCTTTGCATAAATTATTTTATTTCACATTCTGCGTATTAAAAAAAATTAAAGTCGCGGAAAAGTTAAAAGTTTTATGAGATACTTACTTGATATTTTACTCTGACGTAATCTGATTTCAAGTTTCTTTTGAATTTAATTATCTTTACTTTTTAACTTGCGACTCTTTATACAAAATCTCACAATTTTCTCCCTCTCATCTCGTAACTTCTCATCTCATCTCTCCCTTTATTTCTTTCGCCCGCGTCGTTCAGTTATGGATTGGTGCGGACGAACTCCCACGCGCTGCTCGATAATACATCGCCATGCGCGCGGTAATGCAACGCTTTTATACCAGGTTTGTCCCCTTTCAGCCCTCTCTCGGCAACCTTTTCGCCGAGACATTGTTTTTCGATGCGTCTGTCGATGCATCGAACGTCGACAAGAGCCGAGACGCTTTAAGCAACAGATCTGTCCGGTCGTTGTCGCGCTCTCGTCCGAATTTACGCGCGATAATTCTTGAGAAAGATCCGATAACGTGATAATCAATTCGAAGACGGTGGCCGAGTAAAAAGAAAAACACGCAAGGTTTCGATCTCTCTTTAAATAATTTTTCCTTTGAAAAAATCTCGTTGCGTCAAGATGTTATTGTGTAAAGGGCTGCCGATTACCCTTTATGAATGGCTACTGTTTACACCGCGATGCTATTTTTTACTCTCCACGATAAATGATGTACGTGCCTGTGACGCGCGCGCGTCGCGCACAAATATTATATTGCTATATTCTCCTTAATAACGTCCGTCGTGCTCAAAGTTTTTTTTTTTTCAGATACGCATGCGGCTTGAACTTCCGTGCGCGGAAATGCTCTCGTAGTAGATTACGAAATCTCGAACAGTGTCCGCTGTTGGTAGTGCACGTCACGCGTCGTTGGTGCTACCGTTACGTCTTCATATCGCTGATTAACTCAATCCGTCACGGGAAAAATAAGATTGCTCCAATTGTTTCTCGATATTATTAAATTGTCGAGACAGTGAAAAATCTCATTGCGGAAAGAATCGCCATATTTGTCATAGTGATACGAAAACGACGTGAAACAAACTGCCTTCCAGAGCCCTACATGCCCTACATGATTATACAATGATGTCTTTTTGATGCAGAAAATGCCTTCGCTCTTCAAGAGGCAGTCACCCACTAAACCCGAGGAACGAGGAGAAATACCGAGTGCTGAGTCGGGCTCGGATATACCTCCCATTACAAATCCTTACGATAAGAATCCCAGTGAGTATTCGCCTCATCTGTTACTTCGTTTTTTCTTTCAATTCAACAATAAAGATCGATAAATTTTCGTTCCAAGTTTTACCACATTGTAAAACAAAATTAAAGTTTCATTGTTAGCACAAACTGACTAATTGTAAGTGAGCGCTAGATTTTGAATATAGATTCTATGTGTGTGTAATGTATAACTTCTTTTTGTCGAGTATCAATTTAAGCTCGTTATTATTTCCAGCAACGGAAGAGATTACATCCAAACCCACAGAGATCTCTGGACTCGGAAAGGGAATTCAAGACTTGAAAAATAGCCTCGAAGAAACAGGAATACCGCCATGGGGTCTTATCACTATCTTAATAGGTAATAAAATATGCGCTTTTCGAGAAAGCGGCTTTTAATTTCAATATGTGGCGTGAAATAGCAATTGAAATAATTTATTTCTAATTTATTCTAAAATCTCTAATCTATTCTAAAAATTTATTTCTGTATTCTAAAGAGAAAAGATTGATAAAGAAGAGATATTTAATTTTATACATTTGTTATGTGCTCGAGATAAAATATGCTTTTTTTCAAATGAATCTATATAATGTATAATTATGCATGTAAAAGCCACATTAAAATTTGTTTATAATATATATTCTTTTTCTTTCATATATAGGTGTAGGCATAATTGTTCTCGGAATCTGCTTTTGCTGTATACGAAGATGTTGTCGCAAACGACGCTCCAAAGATGGCAAGAAGGGATTAAAAGGCGCGGTGGATCTAAAATCCGTGCAGCTTTTGGGGAGCACGTACAAGGACAAGGTATGTATTCAGTGTGCCGTGACTTCATGTAGATATTAGAAATACACTCTACACTCGTGGAATCCACTTTGATGTGTAAAGGTTCAGCCGGATATGGAAGAATTGACGGACAATGCCGAAGAACCGGACGAAGCTGAGAGTAAGCAAAGCGAAGTTAAGCTTGGAAAATTACAATATAAGGTACAAAAACTGCTTCTTAATTAATATAATTTAAGCATCTCTCACCTATATTTGCTACGCAAAAGATCAAATAAGTGTGAATCATCTAAATTTAAAATCTAAATCATCTAAAGTTAACTAAAATGATGGTGCTTGATTATGACTGAAATTAATTAAAAATGACTGCTACTTGATTTCAGCTCGAATACGACTTTAATTCGAATAGTCTTGCCGTAACAGTAATACAAGCGGAAGAACTGCCGGCATTGGATATGGGTGGTACGTCAGATCCATATGTAAAAGTGTATTTGTTACCGGATAAGAAGAAAAAATTCGAGACGAAAGTTCACAGAAAAACGTTGAATCCAATTTTCAATGAAACTTTTACGTTTAAGGTAAGAATCAGTTAAGAATTGCAATGTCCCTAATATACTTACGATTAATAAAAATTTTTAATTAATTTTACACTGCAAACTCCTATGGGTTGCCATTGCTCTTACTCAATATTCGGTTAATTTGATTAAAACAATGAGATAAAATTAGCGACATATTGAGCTTTACTCAATATGTTATTAATTTATCTAATTTAACTTTCATGTTAGACAAAATTTTACCTTCCTTTTAGTCAAAATTAATGAAATATTGAATAGGAGCAGTGACGATCTATGGAATAGTTAAAAATGATTCAAATTAAATATAATTTGACACTATGAGTTTAACAATGTACGTATAATGGAATATAATTTAAAATAAAACACACTTTAAATTTCTTTCATTTATTTATATCTCTAATCTAAATATGGAAATTATCATACATATACATTATTTATTTTAATACTTTTATAAACAATAATTTATTTTAATACTTTCATTAATAAATATATTTGTACAGGGTGTTCCTTATGCCGATGCTATGAATAAAACTCTGGTCTTCGCCATCTTCGACTTTGACAGATTTTCGAAACATGATCAGATCGGTGAAGTAAAGGTGCCGCTATGTCAAATAGATCTAGCGCAAACGATTGAGGAATGGAGGGAACTACAAAGTGTCGAAGGGGAAGGTGGGCAGGTGAGTCTATCGAGCGATTAATTGCAAGACAATATACAATAATGTGACATAAAAATAGAATACAATGTATACATATATTGATAAACTTGCACTCTTCTTTACTAAAATGAAACTGATGCCTAGCTATAGTAATAATTAAGCAGTTAAAAATTTTGGATACATTGCACATTAAAAATATATAATAAACAAGAATTTCTGTTATTTGCAGGATAATAAACTGGGTGACATATGCTTCTCGTTGAGATACGTACCAACGGCTGGAAAGCTCACAGTTGTTATTCTGGAGGCTAAGAATCTCAAGAAGATGGACGTTGGTGGCCTCTCAGATCCTTACGTTAAGATCGCGTTGATGCAAAATGGAAAGAGATTGAAGAAGAAGAAAACATCGATCAAGAAATGCACTCTTAATCCGTATTACAACGAATCATTCACTTTCGAGGTACCCTTCGAGCAGATACAGGTATGTGAACAAATATTCTCTATTATCATTCAATAAAATTTCATCATCATTAAATAACAATTGTACAATTAAAGAATCGATATGAAAAACTTTATTTACTTATTACAACAAGAAAATTATTTTAGAATTATTTTAATTTCATGATGATTCAAGGTTCAAGTGCAATAACAATTTAAAGTTGGCAATATATTATGCATATTCTAAGTCTTTAATTAAAATATGTATACGTGTATTAGAATGATATAATAATAATAATAATAATAACAATAATAATGATCATGATATGTAACATTTTAGTGATCGCAATATTTTATGTGATTTTTCAGAAAGTGCAACTCGTCGTCACCGTAGTAGATTACGATCGTATTGGAACATCAGAACCGATCGGGAAGGTAGTCTTGGGTTACAACGCGAGTGGAACGGAATTGAGACATTGGTCCGACATGTTGGCATCCCCCAGGCGCCCGATCGCTCAGTGGCATACGCTGAAGGACCCTGAAGATGGAGATAAGAAAGATTAAGAACGTTGACTTTCCAGTTAAGCTATATACGGTCAGTATTGGAGCTGATTATGTAAGAAGTGTTTCAAAACAATTTCAGTAACAAATCTCTTGAATAATCTCTTGAATAATCCAAGACGATTTTTCTTTTTAAGATATAAGATAAGGAAGAAGTAGATTCCAAAATTAAATTTAAGATGCGAAGCTATTAAGACTTCAGAATACCTTTCGTAATCAACGCGATTTTCTTCTTGCCTCGTCTTGTCTATTCGATTCTAAAAATTGTATTTTACAGTGAAATTTCTTTGAAAGTGATCCTCTCTTTACAGGATAATTGATCGAGAGAAAAGGGAAACGGAGAAGAGAATAAAAGAGATTGAGAGGGGTGTAGGGAAACGAGAAAAAATCTATAGAGAAAGATAAAAAAAATCCATATTTAATAGATATATTAATAATCTATGATAAACGATAAAAATACCAACTATATGAAGGATTAACATTAAAATAATATGTTCTGACATGGAGAGTGTAGTGTCTTGTATATATACATATATCTAATATACTTCTCTCTGTAGATGTAACGTTGAATGATTTTAAGTAACGCGTCCTTTTTGAGATATCGATCGAGCAAAGACAACGTTAAAGATTTGCGAAAAAAAAATATCGACGCTTTAAAGAAATAACTACATCATTGTCTCTTAGATAGGCTTCCATCTTGATTCGTTCGTTTGATCACAAGTTTCCGTAATATTCATTCTAAATACATCGTTCATGTTACGAAGAAGTATATTTATATATACATATATAAAACAGTTGTATCGTGTCCGTAAAAATAACGGCATAATCTTCTTCCGAAGAAACATAATACGACAATGGTTCACAGTTGTGTCTAAATGCGAAATAATAATAATGGATGATAATCATTTGGATACGCGAGAGGTCTAAAAGAAAGATCCCGAAACGTGAATTGTAATCTGCAAATTGAAGAGCTCAGTAAAACGATAAAGAAAAAGACAAAGTTACAAAGTTGCAAAATTTCAATTGCTATTTGTAGCAAAAGCGTAATTATAACTCGGAATGAGCTGAAATTAAATCAGTATAAAATTCTTTCTTCGTAAAGACATCTTTTGCGCTCTTGTAGAAAAGTAATTTTATATACATATACATACATATGTATATTTGATTTACGTATTATTGTCTTGTATCTCTATTCCTCGCGTCGTTTTTTTCTTTTTCAATTAACATCGATGCGGACTGTCGTTCATATCACTTCTTCTCGCGATTCATCGTTTCACTTTGGATTGCTTCGAAAAGGAATCGAGATTGCGTCGTACACCGAACTCTTCCGTGCACTCGAAAGGTCAAAACGCCGCTGAGTGAACATGCATAAATCCGTCGCTTAAGAGACGGACATTTCTGTATTGATCTTCGTGTGCAACGGCGCGCAGTGCATTTTCGTGCAACGCGCGAAGCAATGCTTTAATCTGCGACGTATCTTCGTGTACTATAGTTAGGCATTCGGATTATGCACCATTTGTACGGAGAACTCACGATGCATTAAGATGAAACAAATAGTGTGACCACAGACGGGAGAATTATCGCTCGATTTAAGTATATCAGACACTGATTCGAAGCACCTAGATCCAATTACTCGCGGTAACGATTTCCTACAATTGAATAAAAGGACACAAGTTTGTAATTTGGCGATATTTTACACGTAACAAGTACACGTACAGTAATATACGTGAACAAAGAGTTCGCGTATATTTATTATATGAAACTATATGTATATAATTTATACATATATTCTCTTTATTATCACATTATATTAAATTGCGTTACATATTGAAAAGTTGCATTATCCGTTTTTTACTTTTATTTGCTATGTGTGCTATAATTATATTTTGTTACATAAAACATTTTCAAAAGTACGTGTGTGACTTTGATGTTGTTGGACTCAGATGTTGAATATAGACACAAGATAATTTGTTAGGCAAGTTTTCGTCTCGCGGAATATATTGATTGTAACATTTGACTAGTCCTTAGCTAGTCAGCTTACGTAGACAAACGCGATACGCTTTGATCGATAAATCGTACTTAAACAAAATCGCGCTGTCCAATTTTCGAAGGAGAAATCGCATATCGCGCCCGACGCGCGACAAATATCGCGCGTTAGCTTTTCACCTGTAACTATGCAATTTTCTACTCGCTCTATCACTCATTATATGCATACACATATACATACGTAATGTACATGATGATATCGTGAGTCATATCTGCTGTGAATTATCGTTTCTAGTCATAAATCGCAAACGGGCCTATTCATCTTGACTTGCGTTAAATAATCCGTTAGTTAACAGTGTCGCCGAATTAAAGTAGCAAACAAAATTTATGCCGATATCATTGGATGCTTCCAAGGAGATATCTGTGCGGAAAGACGCGATTGATATGAAACGGAGAGACCGGGAAAGGAATATATGTACAGAAATAGCAAGGATTGCGTTTCATACAGTACAGCAAAATACTAGTAACTCAATATTCTAATTCTTTCATATGCAATTCTTTTGCTGACGAGAACAAAGCTCGCTTAGCTGCAAAATAAATTTTCAAGTCGCCGAAAACTTTATATGCAATTTTTTGCGATTAGTTGAAATAATTGATTTTGAAGAAAGGGCTGTCTGAACCAAGATCTCTCTAGTTCGAATTGCGCATTTCTTTGTAAATATACGTTAATCACTTTGTCGTAATGTTATAAGTTTCATTGTTCGTCGCTTCTTTTGACGATATGTTGCTGGTGCAATTTTAATTTTAATAAACCAAGAGAGAAGTTATATTTGCGATATCGGGAATTTTAGTGGTATGATATAATAAGACCATATTACAGCGTCCAATTCATGATATACTTAGGATGATCAAAAATCCTAAACTTTAAAAACTTTTCTGTTTTTTTTTTCTTAAATTTGTATAAAGCTTTTAATGTTTCATTTATTTTACGTCTTATTCACGCCCCAAATTAAAGCTTAGGAAATATATTTACAGACATAAATTTTACTTTTAACTTATTTACAACAAGATGAGATTATGAAGCGAATATATTAATTTTGTCAAAATATACATACCTATAGGACCGCGTGTAAGAGGATGTGCTCATTCTAGGTACAAGACTATGGACGCTCTATCTACACACATACACACATATATACACACACATACACCGCGTCTCTTAATATTATATAATAATAACTAACGATAAATACTATAATAATCACAATAATGTTAATGATAACCCTGCAGGCCAGCGAGAATGGACTATTTGGCGATATCTACCTTGATTTTAGCTTTGTATCGTAGCGTTTACTCGGTGTATATAAGATTATAATTACGCGTTATACATCTATTATCGTTACAACATGAAGATTAAAGTAATTTATTGTAGATTGAAGTTCTCTTTTGGCGGGGAATGGATGGAGAGATACGCTGCTGAAAACATTCTCTTTTTCCTATGTCTCCCGATATTTCGAAGTTAATCCATTGATGTATCTCATCGATCTGTATATCTTTCCTGTTAATGAAAACTGTGTGGAAATCCAAGCATACCACTGTCCACTTCCGAAAAATGACAGAAGCATAACGTTAAGATTTTTGAAGATATTGATTTTAAGATATATTTGTGTATATTTGGGTTTAATTAATTTCGAATTTCTTAAATCTACGCCTTCGTATCTTCAGCTTTAATAAATTATTTCGGAAATTTTATTCTTTTTATTACTCAACGGTGAATATTTAATTGTAATACCAAACTATATATGTATATCATTTACAACTAATTGTATACATTTATGACAATTCAGTATACGTTTTGTTCTTATCGTTAGGCTGATGTCAGTTCGGAGTGAAAGATTGAGAAAATAAAGAGCTGAAATGAGACACTCGCTGATATTGTTACTCGTCAAATAAATAAAATTTCAATTACAAAATGTCAAGTGGAAAATAATCACCAATCAGAAGTAGAATCTTCTCCGCAATAAGTTGTTCGAAGGAAACCAATCATCAGGAAACGACAACGCATAACATTTATCACGTGTGCAGATTTAGGAAATCGTAAATCTTATCTCGTCGAGCGATTAGAGCGTTAGAATAACGGTGTGCAATGGGGTCTTTTATTCGCTTTGAGTGTGCCGCGGGTCTTGGAAGCAGTTTTCGCTCCTCAGAGTTTTCATTTTATGATCGCAAATCGCGACTCGTCGTCGATCTTCACACGACACGGCCACGAGATCGTGATCCATGCGATCGTAGTGTAAATCCCTTATTCGTGCGATACACCAATGTCATGTTATCGGATTTGGTTCTATCCTTTATTCAGGACCAATTATCGTAAACGATAATGTATCAGTATAGTATATGATGCAAGAGGTATGTTATTACGCAGCAGCATTGTATTTAAAAACATTTTAACGAAAATTCATGCATCATTATATTGTTGAAAAATCGCGAGAATGGCGTCGAAAAGATAGAACTGCGATACTGCTTTATCTCTTGTTAATTGTTTAAATTATTCCTCAATTAAGAATCAGATATTAAATTTTATTTTAAATCAAATTTAATTCCACGTTGTTTTATTTCAAATATTTTTCTAGGAAAAGTAGTGCTCGTCTATTTCCGTAAATGTGAGATATAAAAAGCTGTGCAATTTACAATTGCATCGGAAATTTTCGGAGTGTATGAACATTAGTTTTGCGAGTTTACATGTGTCAGAAGTATTGAACATTTATTACTATTATCGGGCACGTATATAATGTAGTTTAATGCCCTTCCGTCACTTTCAAAGTAATTTTATTGCTTACGAAACGATTTCCATCATTGACGGCATTAACGAAACAGCGATGCCATTGCTCGCGAGTTGAAAATTTAGTTAGAAATAGATCTCTCTTCTTTTCGGCTGTAATTTTCCATATTTAGAGAAAAATAGATACGTTATTGAGAGAGAGAGAGAGAGAGAAAGAGAGAGAGAGAGAGAGAGAAAGAAAGAGAAAGAGAAAGCGTAGAAGGTACAGCCGAAAAGAATGGATCTGATGTAAGGAGAGCTACATACGTCCTACATGAACAATGTCATTCATTGTATTGACATCGTCATTGATATCGATTATATTACCATTAACTATTTACGAGTAACTTATTTAACTAGAGGTGGTAAAAAGTATAACGCGATGAAATAATAGAAGGTAAACAACATGCACCGTGTAGTGTGATAGTCATAGGTCGTACGTGCTGATCTCAAGATCATGTTGAGCGAAACACGCAATTCGTTAGAAAATCACGATCGATTCATTCCAGCAGATTCGTAGAAAAGAAAAGAAGGAACGTGCACGACCAGAGTAGCAGAAAAATATATTGCAATAGATATTATCGATAAAGATCTCACAAACATCTCCCTAAGAAAAGAAAATATATATATCAATTGTTTGAAATGAACCATTTTGAGGTACCAATACTTCTGTCGCTGGTTGGTTGAATTGATTTCAAACGGGAGGTTTGAACTTGAGCGAAATGTGAGGATGATTTCCGTTCTACGGAAATAATTGCGATCCTGTGAATGTTTTTAGTATCACAAGTGAAAGGAAGGAGAAAGAGAGAGAGAGAGAGAGAGATGGATCTCCGTTTAAATAATCGATATACGTTAAATCCGTTCATGCACATATATGCCGATTGTCGGGCAACAGCACGTAGCACGCACGAAAATAAAAGGATGTAAATAAGAAAAGCGGAATACGCGAAAAGAGCATTTGTAAAACTGTAGTTTAGTCTGGATATAACGTCCTCGTGCGATTGGCGAGTTTGTCGAAAACGATATGTTTTTACCTCTATGAATTTCGTTTTAGTCGGATGATAATTTAGAAGTGATCTAGTGTTTCTTGTGACATAATCACGAGCCTTACCAGATAAAAATACTTTCTCTTGCTGTCAGTTGAAAAAATGTCAAGGACAACGCAGCAATTTTATTGCGTTAAATGTCAATTTAATGTGTAAAAAGGTTTTAAAAAAAACTGATCGGATGTGTTTGTCAAATTTTGATTTATTATAATGTTTCGATCTTTCTGCGAGATCATTTTCTTTATAAAAAATTGTTTATTATTCTTCGACGACTCGATGTGATTGATCGTTTCTTTTTAAAGTTCATTATCGAGTAATTAATTGCTTGATTATTTATTATATTGTAATCGATTATTATCGTCATCTGCGAAAAGATTCTTGCATTGAAATTAAATTTTAAGGAAAATTATTATTGTTCACTTTTATGGTTTACATTATCGCATTTTTCACCGTACGATACGTATGTACTTTGTTTCTAGCTCACGTAAAATCTTCGAGACGATGCTCGACGGACGTCGCTCGTCGAATTTCGAGATTAGGATCGATGATATTTAAAAAAATCTGGATGCATCTTTGCCTACGTACGTATGACTCGTATTTGCGTGTGGAGATTGACGTCGCGCGAGCATCGTGATCGGAGAGTGATCATATCTCTAGAGAATATATACATAATAACTCGCAAAGATGCCATCTTCAGAAAAAGAGAAAAGAAAAATTGAGGCCGCGGAGGAGCCTTCGACTTGAAACGAAGATGTATCAACTTGTAATCATTCCATTGCATATTATACATATTATTAAGGTTTAGTGCGACAGTATATTGTAAATCTATAGAAGTTATTACTATACCGTAATAATTATTATGTAATAAATATTGTTGTTAACATAAACAGTTGTCATGTTGTTACAAGTGTACCCATACATAAGGAAATTTCTTGAAACAAGGTGGTGAATATACAGGTCATGGATTAAATAAAACACAAATATGATCTAGCAATGTGTGTATTGCAAAGATCTCTTCACAACACAGAAGTCAATTTTCTGTTCCTAAATAATAGGTTCAAATTAATTACATTACAAATTACAAAATTAATTATATATTAATAATGATATACAACTAAATAAAACCAAATATACAATTTAAAAAGAAAAACGATTAGATTGCACTATCAGAGTAACTTTACACCGAAAGAGTAAAAGAGGATTTTGGAATATACGACGTCAAGTAAATTCATCATGTATAGTATTTTGCGAAATATATTACTTCAACGTGCGTTATGAAATATCATAAATTTTAATAACGTAGACTCTCAAGGATTTCGTGTCTCTTTCAAAATATATAAATTTGTTATGTATAATTAGCCTACTTGATCGAAGTCAATCATGATTTCATAATACTCAATAACATGATGTGTTGAATTGACCTGGAATATGATGGAGTGATTAAAATGAACCGCTTGTATACGTCGAGCAAATCTCGTCTCGTAAACATGTGGCTTTAAATAAATAATATGTATAAAAACCTGCAGTAAGAGCGTGAGTGAAAGTGTTACGTGTTAAGCACACGAGACTTCAACTACAGTTAACTGCAGTTAATCGGTTGTCGTTCGGATGTCAATGAACGGTGCGCGAGGCGTATAATTTCTCCTCTTCCCAGCTGTCGCGCAGACATTTTACCGAAAAAGAAGCAGAAGAGAGAGAAAATGGACGAGATCTAACGATTAAAATGTACAAAATCGTAACGATATAAACAAAAGTCTTTGTCTTTTAGCAATGTAATGCATACATGCAGCTTAAAACGACTGATTCATGTACATGCTATTCTATAATTATGTTGATCAGTTGTTTCAACAGGCTTAATACTGGCGGGAGGACGATTGCTTCCGATTTGTCCGACGCTGGCTTTTTGCGGGCAGTCCTCGGGCGTACGGTTTGTGTGCGTTTGTTGACAGATAAAAGATGCCGCGTGCTCTGTTAATTTTTCACAACACTATTCTTCTAGATGTTGACATATATATTATATACTTGATATCTTAACGCGTGTTATTTTTTTTCTTTTTAATTAAACACTAACTCGTAGAGGCAATTTTTCATCGAAAACATCTAATATATGGACTTTACTTACGTATGAGGTGTATCCTCCCCCATCAGAATGTACTCGTCTCTCTTGGGGTTGCACCATCCGATCAGGTAAGAAAATAGATTTGCGCAAGGGGCCGCCCAAAATCCCTTCTTCGTCGTGATTGACTCTATGTAGTACGGCGTCACTTTTGTGTGATCGCACGAGAGCGTTTCTACGGAGGAGATTTTGCCGCCGGAAGAAAGAAAGCAAAATATCTTTAGCCGCAATATTGCATTTTTTGCCAATTGCATCCTGTCCCCGCGACCGATTTTCATTCGTTACTTACGGAGTATAGAAGAAGTGGCGCACCCGGGCTGACTCGAGCCACCGTTTACGTAGAAATCCGCGTGGCCGTTGGGCCCCCATTGCCCCAAAATGCCGGCGCCTGTGTGAATCACGTCCACAAAATGGGCATCTGTCTCGTCTAAATCCATTGAGCGGTTGCCGTTCATGTAGAAAAATATTGTCGGATCGAGGCCTGTCTCGCGAACAGGAAGAAACGCAAATTATTTGTCCGATTCTACGACGAATTACACTGTCCGACAAAATTTGACCTTTTTTTTGTAATACAAATTGAATTAGTCATTTTCAATCTATTTTTGTCCGAATCCGTTACCCAAATTAGTTATCACGTCACAATTTTGAGAAAAATAGAGTCAAAGTGGCCAAAAATGACAATTTCGAGAGATTCGTGACGTTATAGCACCAGTACCAAATTTTTTTATCAAATTTTGTTTGTATCGTTCGAAATGCATTAACGACTCACACCTATTATATTATTTAAGTCTAAAAGCACTTATTTTGCGCATAATACAGTATTAAGATAATATAAAATATCTTTTGCGTGTGTCTTTTATGTACAGGAAAAAGAGCTATTTTCAAATTATTAGTTCAGGAGGCAAAAATACGTTGGAAATGACTATTCATATTCATGTTACAAAAATGTCGGACAGTGTTATTAACCTTCGAGACGTAACATTTTGTAAAACGTAGTCTTTATTTTGTGCTATGAGATAAATAATTTCCTGTAAAATCCTCGAAAAGAGAGAGCGCGGTCACTGAAAAAAATTCTGGTTTAAAACGGATGAATCAGAAAATCTTGTAGGGTTGATCAAATATTCTGGTTATTATAATACAACTCAATACTTTATAATTTATAATAACCAGAATAGTTGATCAATCCTACAAAATTTTTCCGAGTTCGTATTTAACCAGAATTTTTTTTCAGTGTTCTTTTCGATTTCGTCTTAATCGTACTCTTTGCATGATTCTAGAGAGCATAAAAGTAAGAATAAACACACGTTTGTTAAGTAAATCGTAATAAGAAAAATTATTATGACAGTCCGTTGGATTGATATTAATAATTGTAACAATAAAAAATTCGTGTTACGTCCGGTTACAGCCAAACTGCGAGACGGCGTTCGGCTGCATACGAGCAATTACCCGTAATTCTCCCGAGTTTGTCATTGGGCAAGTAATTTGCGATGAGTCCACCGATATGCGCACCCACGCTGTATCCGAGCACGTGAATGTTCTCTGCCCTCGTGCCACGTGGATGGTTTCTCAGGTAAATGACCAGCTGAGCGATGCATTGCGAGCAGAAATCCGGGCCCCAAGAGATCTGCGAGAGACAGGGCTCGCGTACCAACGAACCGTAATCCACTATTATAATATTGTAATCGCCTCGTGCAAAATACGCTGAAATTGAACGTGGTGGTATGGCTATTTTGGCTGGACAATGAGTTGCTATTTTTTGATGCGCTGTCTTTTTATAACGTCTTTAGTCTTTTGTATATCTATGTGAACCTATCGATCTCTGTCATTTATTTTGTATTTATAAAATTCTGTCTAGTCACACAATATTTTAACATTCTATATAAATACATTTATACTTGTACAAAAGTAAAATCCACATCATTACTTTCGACTTATCTTTTAGAAGCAAACTTTCACGTTCGATAAAATAATCTTTTTGATATTACTAAATAAAATTCTTGTTACACATACACACTCACGAATTTAAGATGTTACGTATAGAGGACCGTTAATCTTACCATCTCGTAAATCTGTACTAGGCGCTAAGTTCCGTCCACCGCCAAAGCCATGAATGACGATCTTCGTCGGATGTGTTTTATTGAACTTGGAATTCCAAAGGGAATTAAAGTCACGGACATCTAATAGCAAAGGATCTTTTTGTGTTTTTCTGAAAATTATAGATAGACAGAAGGTGATCGATATACTTGGAGAGCAACATTTTTGTCTCATGTCTCACGCTACACGTAAATGTAGACGATAGTGAGAGCATTCGACGATACTATACACGCCGGAGAAAGGTAAGTCTCGAAAGGAGGTCACTTTCAATACAAGATAAAATGATCGTGATCTTGAAATTGAAAGCTGCAACGTTGATTGCTTCCTCTTAACAATCCGCTTTTCGGAATGCTTTTCGCTTTCGACCACGAAACGTTAGCTATTGATACGTCATTGACATCAAATTTATTATTAAATGAACCGTTGTTAAAATGAGGCTGCACTGAAAAAAAATTCTGGTTGAAAACTGACGAACCAAAAAATCTTGTAAGATTGATCAAATATTCTGGTTATTATAATAGAGCTCAATACTTTATGACTTATAATAACCAGAATATTTGATCAATCCTACAAAATCTTTCTAATTCGTCTATTTTTAATTAGCCAATTTTTTTTCAGTGAACGATTATATGTCAAAATTAGATGTTTGTAAATTGAAGAGATCGAAAGCGGACCTACCTAGTGTACAGATAAAACTCTATCTGCGGATGTGGACAAGTGTAAGGCGGCCTGGCGCAGGATGTGCTGTTAAAAAGATCCCTGAGAGATTTGTTTTGAGCCGTTGCATAGTCTGAAAACCAGATTCGTTTACTTTACTTCTATCTTCCGGTTCTGAATGGACGAGCAGCTCTAGCGTATCGCTCTCAACTGTTATAATAGTTAGTCGTGTATAACGATTATGTGTCTACTACAATTTAATGCGAAATTGGGTGAAGGTCGACGTTTCTTGTTAGCTTATCGCCAACACTATAAAGAAATTATAATGCAAGGTGATCGCTCGCGCTTCTCTTCATCCTTGTTTAGTAACCTTTGTTTTTACCCACTCGAGTAACACCAATGTCAGTGCGCCGACGTAATTGCTTACGAGATAAAAATTACACGCCTCAGATTCATATCGCATGTAATTAAGAAACAAAATGCGATTGATGTATGTGATAACACCTTGCGGTAAAATGATTCAACGAGGAACTCGACTCAGTTTGTAACCGCATTTAGTTAGTAAGATAGTTCAACGAAAGTAAAGATTACCGTAAACGGATATTATAGCTTCGTTCTTGAAGAAAGTTTGATTATAAAAGCGGAACTCTCCGTTGAGAGTTACTTTTGTCTGTTTTTAACTCATGAGCAAGACGTCTCTTTTACAAGAGAAAGTGCCCGTGTATGTCAAGATAATATCTTCCAGATATATGTATATCAAAGCATTAAAAAACTAATAAATATTAAATTAAAATTAATAATGCATAAAAATATGAATAAAGAGGCATAATAAATGAGAAAGAAAAGAATGAGAGCACAAAGTTTATGTAAAAGAGAAATTAGGCACGCAAACGAATGAGCGTTTAAAGTGACAAGACTTATTTAAAAATACATTTCTTTTTTTTTTTTGGTAGTAAGGACAAAAAGTATTCTATCCCTTACTAACAACGAAATGACAGACGACGTTTCACTAAAATTAAAAAGACGCTTAAAATCTTCTGACTTACCACTTTTGCGCTGATTTTGCAGAAATATACAGACAAGAAGGGGTGGTAGCGAAAGTAAGCAAAAGGGAGGTTTATTTTAAAACGTCTAATCTGCCGTTGCAGATCGAAGGACGATCCAAGCGCCCGGCAAGCGACACGCACGCACGCACTCGCGAAAAGCCACGAATCAAATGTTTCAACTCAAGGAGAGTCGAGTCGAAGGAAGAAATCGACAGCCGAGAGATGAGGCTAACGTCGAATCTTGTAGTACTTACGGTACTGTAGCAGGGCGCAGAACACAAGGAGAGCGAGGTATCTCACGACACTGACCGCCATCTCCTGCGGTGATCCCGTGGTTTGTGATATAACATCCAGGCTTACGCGCGCGAAAAATCCGCTCGGATGTGATTCCCGTCACAGTGCGTACGATTGCAAAACGCAAAGTCATCGGGGGATATATACCGCCTGCGAGGGGGAATTTAGAAAGTAACGAAGAGTGCACCTTTGGCGGCGCTTACGCTTCTTCGTGGTCGCTTCTCTCCCGCTTCGTACCGCGCGCCGTGCTCTCGCCGCGCCGCGCCGCGCCGCGATATGTGACATGCAAAGCTGATTGACTGTTCTCGGTGCACGCGAGCGATCCGCATCCGGGCTCTTGGCAATTGCACACGCACTTGCGGTACGCACTTGTATACACTTTTTAAGATATTCAAGCTTTATTTTAGTTTTTTATATTTATCAGATTTTTACGATTAACAATTTATCTAAATATGTATAAATTAATAATGACAATGAGTGCTTACACTAAGAGAAAAATACCCAGGTAGAACGAAAATTATAATGACATCAAAATAATGCTAAAACAGCGATAAAATGACATAATAATGACATTTTAGAGTCGTTTTAATATTATTTTGACATATTTGATTTCTTGTTCTACCTGAGTATAGTATACTTTTAGTCTCAACCACACTTTTATAATATTTCTAACGATAATTATGGTTAACATAATGATGCATATAGTTAAGTTAATCATATTTCGTGTTAGAAATATTATGAAATTATAGTTGAGGCCAAAAGTAACTATATTTTTCTCTCAGTGTATAAATCGAGAGATTTGAGCTTTTCATTTTTATTTATATAAATTTTATAATATATATATTATATTTGTAAAATCATTTCTTTTATATAATCCTGTTTAGAAGTTTTTAAGAAACTACTTTTTGAAAAAAGAGATTATTATTTAAAAAATATGAATTCTTTTACAAATTATTACAAATTGTTAAAATTTGCGTTCTTAAAACGTTGCTAAAATACAATCTATTAGAAATTTACGTTTAACCTACAGTGTTTTAAATGTTTGTGGATATTAGGAAATCGTAAAAATATCTTTCCGCATGCGTAATAAATTAATCCCACGAGATACAATTAGAGAGTTAATTCTCATGCATGCATCTCACGGAAATGCTTTCTGCGTAACTAAATGATACGTAATCATAAACAATGCTTTATGCAATTCGAGGAATCATTTGGAAGCGTCCGTTTAACGATTCTCGCGTGCGTAAATTACCGCTGTGTCTATGGAAAATTGAGAGAGATCTCTCGGATTATTTTTAAAAATCACGCGTTTGCTGTTGTGTACACATAATGCCTCGGGATAAATGTATGAAAGAAAGAAAACTATTGTGCAATTGATTTTTTTTTAAATATTATCGACGATACCGGTATTATACATACGCACCTGTATGTATGATATGTAAATACGTCGGCGCAACAGGTGACAAGCAATTTCCATGGTAGTGGCAAATGTGAACGAGGGCATGTCTCTGCCATGCTTAATGGCTACTCCAAGGTTGAGCAAGGATAAATAATTATCAATGAGATTTGTTTCAATAAGGATGTTTTTGCCCGCATCGTTCTCATTCCCTATTCTTCTTTTCTTGTGAATATGAT
>VBVR01001230.1:5329-32877 GCA_011638315.1 Tetramorium parvispinum | reverse complement strand
ACGTTTTTACTGCACAAAAAAGAAAATAAAGTTATAGTGTTATACGTGCCAAGTTGAAGTAGAATTTTTTTTTGGAAATTAAAAATGAGAAATCTTAGAATATTTTTAAATATTCTATTCATTTCATCAATTTCATATATAAAATTGTAGAAAAAAATGTAGACATTCTTAAAATTTTTTTGAAAGTTTTTCAAATTGTATAAAAAAAATGTGAGAAGTTTTCTAAAAAGTTATCAAATTTATATAGAAGTTCTGAAAAAGAATTCTAAAAAAATTTTTTATCAAGAATGGTATATAAAACTTTTTAATAAATTAATCATGTACAAAACTTGTAATACTAGACGCACTATATATAGATACTAAATCCAAGAAGATTTATCGTGCTGTGATTTAACAAATCGTAAAGTTGCCGTTTCGTTCTTTTCTATTTGAATGACATAAAACTTGGTAGCGTTCTATTTCGAAGTAATCGTGACATCAAGAAAACAAATAATATCTTTTTCGAAACGTTTAGCCAAAAATTATGTTTATGTAATTTATGTTAAATTCATTTATTCGCTGTCACGTCAAAATTTTATTAATTTTTATACAAAAATTGTTTTGTATAAAATATTAATTATTTACTATTACATCATACTAATTTTGTGTACTAATTCAGTCAGAAAACATTCAGTCGTAAAACCGTTTCTTGTATTCATTAATCATGTCTGTAGATAATATAATTGTCGGTATAAAATAACATGTAATAATTTTGCAATATAGAGAGAAAGCCGTGCACTCGTGTATGAATATATATAGTTCGATGCAATGTAATTTTGGTATTAAAAGTGCACTGTCACGCAATTGTAGATAATTTACAGCACGCGAGGAACTTTGATGAAACAATCGGTACAAACGAAAGTTATAAGTATACAAAGTAATCGAATTAAGATTTAATGCCTATTAATATTAGCGTGTTTGTCAGTTTACATTCAGCTAAAGCATTTTACAGTTTTATGTCGTTTTACCTGTTTATCCGCAAATAAAGAATATTAGACACAAGCAAATAGCTCCTTGTAAAAAACTAAAATATGAGGAAGTGTTTAAGGATATAATAGCAACTCACGTAAATGCAATATTAATTATAAATGCAAAACGCCCATAAATCTAGCGCGCTGTTTATAGAACAAATGCTATTTTTCCCATTACATAACGTTATCTTTTTGGGCGTACTACTTTCCATCAAATAAGAGTAAGCAAAATTCAACCCACAGTTTGCTTATCCAACCTACACTTGCCGTAATCTATTACTTGTTATATAATAATCGCTACATGCGAGAGAAATTAAAAGTTATCGGGAAGTTAAATCTACGTATTTAAAACCCGTTCTGAAGCTGTGAGAGGTATGTGAAAACCGGGAAGGATATCAGGTAGGAACGGTGAGGACAATCAGAAGGGACGGTAATTAATAACCACAATCTGCGAGCAAATGATAAATGTTTGTACAATGTACGAATAATTTAAAAAATTAATTTTTCTGATTCGGTTTTTTGTTATGCTGTAACATCATATTTATTATTAAATATAAATAAAATAAATTGTTATTGCATTATTATCATAATGCAATATTATCATAATGCAATAACAATATTAATTTATAATAATTACTTATTATGAGATATTATCGCCAATCAATCTGTATCCAAAAGAATTCAAATTTCCTCTGATTCATAGTCTCAATCAATAAATTGACATAATATCGTGATTAATGTTTTTAAGGAAAATTCAATTATAGGTATACTTATATTCCGATTTTTTGTAATATTAATATGAAATATCGAATCATTACTGCAAAATGCTCACAAGATAGAACTTTCGCTTTAAAGACATTTATTATGAAATTATCGTTTCATTGATTGAGGTTAAGTCATAGGAAGTTTAATTTTTTTCGCATTCTAAGTAAAGATTGATAGGCGATCATATCTCATAATACAAGTAATTGTGCAGCTCAGGGCCGCATTAAGCTACATCTTCAAAGTTTCTCTGTACAATCAATGAATAAATTCGATGTATAATCCAATTTGCACTCCTAATAATTTTCAAAATATAGAAACATAAAAAATTTATATTGAGTTTTGATCGACAATCTTTGTAATTCTCACAATAAACATAAGTCTTTAAACTTTTTCAAGTTTCAAGTTTTTAAGCAATGAAATTTCCAAATCTTCTTTTACATTTTCTTACGTAACACATCTCACGTGTAAACAAATGTTACAAAGGATTTCCTTATATCCTTAAGGCAATGATTCAAGATAAAAACTAATTATCTAACGTGTAACTTTCTATGAATTTATTTTTTCAATTGTATCATCGGTTAATTCAAAAATATTAATTGTGTTATTAAATTTTAATTATAATTAATTGTATTATAAGTTAAACTAATTATATTATTAAATATTAAATTTAATTCATTATCAAATGTTAATTACATTGCTAAATATTGCTTTATAGTTAAAAAAATACAAAACAAACCTGATAGTAAAAGCAGTTTTTCGTAACTCTATGTAAATAACACAAAGAAACGCGTAATAGATATTACACACTCATTAGATCGATCGATCGATTGCATATAATCCATTACAATCGTCCACTTACATTATTACGTTATTTTTGCATCATAATTTATAGAGATATACTTTTATGCTTATGTTGCTGTTCTGTATAATTAGAATACATATCTGTGCTAAATCGATTAAAGTACAGATTTGTAATATAGAAACATTTAGAATGTAATAGCGTAGGTACATTTTTTTAAAATCAGTTCTACGTCATCGCGGTATTCCCGGCACGTTACACGCAGAAACCACTGTATCTGTCAAAGGCATATGAAGTTTTGCTGCCATTCATTTCAAGTACACAGAGATATACATATAATGTAGAATAAAGATTGGTCACTTCTGCAAGTTTGACAGCTGTTTTCATTTATGATGTAAAAATGAAAATGTTACTAATTAATTTTCTTAAATTATGTAGGATATTTATATGTATATATATTTTTCATTATTTAAAAGCTTATTTAAATAATAGTTAACAGAAGAATAATAACTATTCCACTGTTTAAAAAAAATGAGATAAATTGTATTTTTTTGGTTAAAATTTTTTTTAATTTTGTCTTGTAAAATAACGTTTTAAAAGCAGACTATTTAAGACAAAACATCTACTATTTAATAAAAATCAAATAACTGATCAAAGAATTCATGTACGAAAAAAAAATGTATCAACAGTACTGATCTAATTGAAAATCTTATTAATTTACTAATAGTATTAATGAAATAAATAACATTTTATTAAAACATTAGAGCATAGCGTATTTATTTCATTATTAATGTTTAATTTAATTTAATTAACAATAAGATTATTTTTAATCAAATTGTTCTTTATAAGTATAATATCGTTTTTTTTCCCGTGTATGTAAAATAAAATGCAAGGTATTTTAAATTTTCTGCTTTTGTTCGCACATAAAATTAAATTAACTTCTAGAACGCAGTAACTTTTATTGAAATACAGATGCAAATTGTCTCTTGACATACCTATTTTAACAGATTATCCACATTTGCACTGACACAATACAATATAAGACATGTAGCAATGGTTTTAGACACGACGCAACGGTTTTACGATCGCACGAAAGAAATGCGCTTGTAGCGAGAAACGTTACCGCGAGGGACGCGGTAGATCACTGGATCACACAGGATCTCCAAGTCACTCGACAGTTTTGTGAACAGTGGGGAACGTGAAGGAACAACAGTTCCGCGAATATGCAACTACGATGTAAGCGGTCAGAACGCTCGAATCGCTTGAACTTGACTGAACACTACAACGGTAAAACCAAGATAGTATAGGTATGAAACCCAACCCAAGGTCGTCATCTCCTTCGCTATCATTTACTTATTCTTTTCCTTCTTCGTTCAAATGCGTCATCTTCTTCTAATGAATGGTACTGGTAGCAGTGGATTACCCTTCGGCTATCTGTGAAACGATTTCCCAGTTTGATTTCAATATTAATATATCTAGATTTTCTTAACTGAAACCTTTTTGGTTTAATAGAAAAAGAAGTTATTGATTTTTAGATCAAATAACGGCAGAATATATAAATCCTTTTACTATTATCTTCAGATAAATAGTAATGTGATAAAATTTTATTTAAATTATTCTAATCTATGAATTTACATTGTAAATGCACTTACAATATAAATTCATGTAGATTTTACAATGTTTTATTATTTGTTTAACATTTTACAGCATTATAAAGTTTCTGTTTCTTTTACATAAAATGTTAAACTTTTTAAATGCTAAAAAGTTCCTGAGAAAACTTCAATAAAAATTAAGAGCTCATAAATATGTATAAGAAAGATTTGAATGGATTCACAGGAAATACATCACTGATTTTCTGAAGTAACACTGTTTCACGATGTTTCATTCTGATCACGTTACTTGTATTTACATTTAATCCTCTGAATGTTTCAATTTACATAAGCATTTACGCATAAGAAAACCATAGAAGTTGGGTTTTACGATTATTATGCGACTGCATAAATGTAGAGAAGATTTCTATAGCATTCTGTGTATACTCGATAATTATATCGACTTCCTTTTTTTTTTAATAGATTCAAAGGTTCTTTCACAATCGTAAATAGATTTATTATCGCTTGCATTCTAATGTAAATTCATCGTTACTTCGCTTCTATTTAGTCACAGTTTAATTAGATTGTGCAAAGATTTCCATAAGAAATTACACAATTTGTGTTGTCAATTATACATAGAATTATAAAGAAAATGAAATAAATTTGTGCAATATCATTTTTGCGTGATTTATTATATTAATAATATTTTCTAATATTAATGAAACAAAATTATATGTTAAAATTGTATAAACTGAATCGAAAGTCAATGAAATGATTTGATAAATAATATCAAAATACTCGTTGCTTGTAGGAGAAAAAGATTAAAAAGTAACTTTCATGTTTTTTATTTTCTATAAAGTTAAAAAAATGCAATTAGTATTTAACGCATATACATTTTTCTTAGAATATTTATAATGCGCATTAACATTTTTCTTAGAATATTTATACTCTTTTTTCTTATCATAAAAAATATACATATCATATATTATTGTATGCTGCATGTGTATAATTTATTAATTAAATGCTCTTTATACGATATTTATCATTTTATATAAAAACCTATTTTATACGATAAACAATGTTTTTAATGCATTTCTTTACTATGATTTCTGTTCTCATTAAGGCCATTTCTTGACTTTATATTTATAAATAATTCCTAGAAATCATTTGGAATGTATTAATAAAAAATGTCATAAAATTAGACATTTACTTCCATGCGTAGGAATATTGTCGTATAACTTGTAGTCACATTATCTAAGTGCTTATAAAGTTACATAATGATACTGATTTCAGACCAAGAATTCGATCAAGTTACAGGCAAAGAAAAACTCTGCATATACATGCATTTGGGTACAAGTGACGGGTGTTTATATCGACCAATGCAATTATACCGCGAAGAATTTGCCATTAGGAGTAATGACGCGGAAGTAATGACGAGGGTGCGCTCAAGCAATGTAATTTTTATAAGATGAGTGTAACTCATGTTGTAAATTGATAGCGATGTAGTAATTCGTGTACTGACCGAAATTAACACGCTCAATTACGTAATGTAGCAGACCGACAATAATAGCATGATTGTGACTGCACACTTGATATGTCTAGTTTACTTTCTAAAAGAACGCTGTACCTTTCCATCCGATATATTCCAGGTCGATCATTGGATCTTTTATTATAGCCATATTTACACAAACACATACACGTGGAAAAGTTAAAGTATACATAGTATTTTCAGCTTTTCGCAAGAAATATTACACATCTTTTACAATATTCCACACAATTAAAATTGTATGTGCATTGTATGCAAATACATATATTGTGTATCTACAGACTTCTAAGAAAGTTTCGCAATGTTTCAATAATTTTCTATTTAACGTTCATTTCTTTAGCAAAGTGAGAACAAAATAAATTTTAGTTATATAAATATTAATTTTAACTATGATTGAGTCAAAGATACGACATGGAAAGATCAACAATGCATCAGGAATTGTAAGTTTTTTAAAAATGTCAAGTCTCTTTTAGAGTTCTTCATAAATTTCGCACTTAATATTAAATTTTCAAAATAATAACTAATAAGAAATGCAAATGAAATATATAAACATGTTTATTAATTTATTATAATAAATATACTATATATATTAAGTGTACTATAACTAATAATTGTTATAAGTATACTACAGTCAAACTTCCTCGTTTCATCACGTAAAATTTCTATCTAATTAAAAAATATAAGTACACCTTGCATACAGTCTCTAAGCTTTTATCAAATCGAGTTTCAAATTCATTGCGTCTCTTTCTTTCTGTTTTCGATCGACATCTGCTAAAAAGTCTAATATCAAACGCATCACGCTCTCCGGAACAACTCTAAAGAAGAGAAAATGTAATAATCGATATGAAATCGTGCTATCACACAATACGTAATCATCAAAAGGAAATATTTATGGATTAGGTAAAACTATATAATTTAATAAATAGATGTAATCAAACAGATGATAACGCGGATATTGGTACTTCCGATGTGTACCTGTTAATAGCATTCAAAGAGAAAAGACATCGTGGAATTGAATATTCCGTATAGTTTCTTCGTATTGCTTTAATTGTCTCTCGGGCAGCGTATTCTGGTGTCACGACTCCAAAGATAGAAGGAAATCTGTAATTAACTCTAAATTAAAGTCCATTCTTTTAATCTATATAATTTAATAGTATGAAACAAGTAAATTATCGAGCAGACGTTATTATAATGCGTAAAAAATATATCACATAACATTATAGACAAAAAAACCTGTCTTAATATAATTTTCTTCTTAACTTTACATTTAAAATAGTTAAGTAGTAAGTAAGAGATTAAATTGCTGTAATCAGTGTTATTGTATCGCCGTTTAATTTTACAACATATAATTAAATTTGCGTTTTAAAAATGTTTCTTGCGTAAATTTTTTTTTACTATGAGAAAAAAGGTGCAATAATTTTATTCTGTGTAACACTTTAAGATTTTTTTTAAACAATTTCTTTCTATGTTCTTAAATGTTTTTTTTTTATAATTATTATACATTTATTATTTTAAATGTATAAATACTGGAAATCGTCGCAGGTAATCCTACGTACAATAACTTTTTTCTAATCTCATTATTACTTCATGGTTGAGACCGTTCACTTACTGCGCGCTAATTATATTTCTACAATTATGCTATGCTGCAGTGCATAAAGACAACTCGTTTCGTAAATACAATGCTCGCGTGCAAATTATCGCGACTAGGCCGGAAGATGTCTGCGCGGAAATGCTATTTCGTCATGAATATCGTCAATGTATCATCGTAAAAAAATACTCGTTTAATTAATAACACGATGAATACGATAGCATGCGATGCGTGATGACTGAGATATAATTACATTAGGTGTATATTAAATTCGTAAGTTCTTTTTTGCATAATGTCTTGCAACGTAACGTCTATTATCAGCCAAAGCGTGATTACCTATATTTAGGATTCTTCGCTAATCCCGTGTCAACGTAGAACGGGTATATCGTCGTAAAATGGATATTAGGTTTCCTCTCATCTAATCGTACTTCCTCGTGAAGAGCCTCCATGAGGCCTACAAATTAAATGTTGTAAAATCTATTACTAATAAATCGATGAAATATTGATAAAATACCTCTCACAGCAAATTTCGATGAGCAGTATGCCACCTTTTGCGATACTCCATACATGCCGCACATACTACTCATCGTTACTATGTGACCGCTCCCTTTCATCAACATCATAGGTAGAAACGCTTCTATTGTCTATTTAAAATTATAATTACTACAAATTATTTTATACCTAAATAAAGTTATTTCTTAATTAGTTTTAAAGAGAAGCTACAATAATGATTTGAAAATTCTTATAAGAATATTAGTTGATCAAATTAAATTTGAAGAATGTAAATAAATGAATTATTATTGTAAAATGTCATTTATGTAGGATAATCTTAAAATCATATTAAAAGCCTTATTTAAAATGCATTTAAAATGATTTAATAAATATTCGGCAATTAAATACATTTAATTTATAAATGCATACCCAAAAGTTTGAAAGTACGTTAACGTCGAAGGTTCTTTCCACATCGTCCGGATCAAGACTCAGATATGGCTTATGATACAATACTGCCGCATTATTAATGAGTATCGTTACATCCGGCACACCGACTTTTCTCATCAGTCTCACCGTTTCGCGCACTTCCAATCTCTTTGAGATGTCTACTACGAAACCATAAACCTAAAAATATCTACAGCTATACTCAAGCTTCTCTAATAATGCCTGTCATTGTCATCTCTTTCTTAAAAAAGATATTTAAAAATTAAAAATAAGTGTAATTCAACAACAGAAGGCTAAATATATGTTTACCTCTCCGCCATTTTTCGACACTTCTCTCATTGTCGATCGATTGTTATCAATATCATTATCCCAACAAACAACTATACAACCCATCGAGGATAATTGAATGGCTAATTCGCGGCCGATTCCATGACCAGCACCAGTAATCTAATTTCGATGTTAATAAAATATTTGTAAAAGAACATATGTAGAATTTCAGGATTTGAAGTCACTGCGACACTCTGGTTTAATGAAAAGCAAAACTTACGAGAACAGTTTCTCCTAGTAAACGTTTCATGGAACACGGTACAATCATTCTAAACGTTGCAATTATCATCGCCAGACTTATCTTCACCGACAAAATAGAGACATCCAGAAATAATCGGTGCAATTGAATGTCTTTGAAAATACGTTGGATAATCTTCATCTTGGAATAATTCATAAAAGTATAAATGTCAAATACGTCAAACATAAACTTGATAATGAATCAGAAGAAATAAGATTCGTTAATCATTATTACAATATTCATTCCGCTAATCTAAAATTTCACATGTAATTGTGCGAAAAAGGAAAAGAACTCTTCCAAGACAGTGAAATTACTGTCGCGATAATTGCTATTCCTTGGAGAACGTTAAAAATAGTAATGTTTAAATCTGATAAAATTTTCGACAGAAATTTTCAGATAGAAATTTTCAGATAGAAATGAAAAAACCGAATGGAAAAATCCGTTTATGAATCACACGAACGCACTATAATCTTGTGATGCAAGCCTCAGGAGATCATAATATTCGCCAATCACGTTCTTTCCTACTACGTCGTCGGTAGAGCAATCAATTTATCTAAGAATCTCGTAAATTTATATGCAGTTTTAAAATAAAAATACTGTCATTAGATTAATGGCTGCTCGTAACCATGACATTAATATGCAGATTTATAATATCAATCGCAGATCGACTCGGACTTTATTATTTTTTTTTTTAGAATATGGAAAAATATGAATATGAAGGTAATTAAAATAGAGTTCAGTGATTTAATGACTCCAACTTTTTTAAAAAAACTTATATATCTAATTTTTCAAAAAATTTCAAAAACTCTTTTTTTAAAACTTTAAGATTTTAAAAGATGTCACTATATAAAAATGCCTACTCTGTTTTTGCGTAATTCGCTCCTCTGATTAATATTATTTTATTGTTTTATCTCACAAGAAAATATTGTTAATCTTTACGTAAAAGCAGCTGTCAAGAAACGCTCGGTTTCTCAACTATGCGGAAAACGCACTTACTTTCTCTCTTTCTCTTCATGTTAAACAGACCGCAAAATAACTTCGCGAGCATTTGATCAAGCGATTTTATCTTTTGGTGAGAACCAAGATGCTAAGAATCAGAAAAGTTGTCAGGCATCCGAAACTGAGGAGATTCTGGAAGAGATGGCGAATACTTATGTGGAAAGCCGTGCTTATGCGGCTGTGTAGCCTAATAACCACTGCACTAGAAATAATTATAGCCATTGTCTTTTCGTTACAAATACGTTTGATGTTTGACCCGCACGCTCTTCATTCGCAGGTAACCTAACTGACAATCATAACATTGGATTTATTTACGAATTAAAACGAATTTATCTCGATATCGCAATTAAATTATCTTATTTTCAATCATTTTTATAATGTTATATTTTTTAATTATTTTTTCTTTCAGTTATTATCAAAATTACATACCTATTATGTCTATAAAAATTTATATTTAAATCTTATATTTTATATAAAGGATTTAGATCGATACAGTCGAGATGATATCCTAACGCAATTACCGAATGATGTGCAATGCTGGTATGCACCGAAAAATACGTTTGTAGACGAGTTGATGCTGAAAGCTGCGAAAATGCTTCATACAAATAGTAAAACAATATTCTAGACACATTTATATAAAAAAATAATTTAAATAAAGCTACATATTACATATCAGTTCAAGCAGCCGACAGTGAAATTAATCTCGTGCATTCACGTTATGCGAAAAATGATACTTCCAAGGTATTATGGGCGATATTTGAGATTAATAAGCTCGCACCTGGAAAACCGAAAGTCTTGGAATACAAAATACGTTCGTCTGAAATAGGCGAGAATCGAATGCTCATGATGATGCATGAGGAAGAACCTGCGAATAATGGTATGTAAAAATATATTCATAAGTAGACACTATAATTTGATATTTAAAAATTATTCTTAAAGTAAATTTGATACTTGAGACACATTTTACACTTAAAAATGATTAAAAATCATTATTTAAATTTAAGTTACATTAAAAATTATTAATACAATTATAACAATGAGATAGTTTAATTTTGAACGCGCCTTAAGTACAAGTAATTAAAGTATTTATTAAATTGTTTAATGTTTATCATGAAAGATCCGTACATATCAAGTGGTTTTATGGCTCTACAAATCGCGATTGAAAAATCTTTTGTGGAGATGTGGACAAATCCGACACTTCCAAGGATCGCTTATAACGTAAATATTATTTTAAATAACAAAATTCCAATGGAATTAACGTAAATAATTAAGCAAGGTATAATAAAGAGCGGTTAACAAGAGTAGACTACTTTGTAGCTGACTATTGGCCGATTTCCAGTTTACAAAGTAGATTTTTTAATCTTACCATACATCATTCGATCCAACATAAGCATAATCTATTACATAATGGTTATTGCCTTTCTTTTGCTGCCAGCAGCGACGTTAAGAAAGGCGCTTCATGATAAAGCAACTGGATTCAGAGTGAGAGTTTCTGTTCTGAATCAATCAATTTTATTTTTGGCTAATATAATTTTTCTCAACCTCATTGTTAATAAAAATCTTACTCTAGGGTCTTATGAGATTAACAAATATCCCTTTCGCAATGTTGTATGTCGGATGGCTTAATTATCTTATGATCGCCCTTTTACCCGTCGCAATCGCATGCACCATTCTTCTGTCTCCTGTATTCTCAACTGCAAATGTGCTAGCTATCTTTATGTTTATTTTAATGTACAATATACTCGCGACGTTCTTCATGTTTACTATCGGCACTTTTTTCAATCATTGTAAGTAACTCGAACACATGTAAATAAGAAAGAATACTATGAATAAATACAAATGCTTATGCAAGAAAACAAAAAAAAATTAACTTTATTGATTACTTTATCTGACATTCTTGTAAAACTAAAGTGTATATTTTTACTTAATTTTTTACAAATACATGATTCTTATTTCTGAAAATCCTAATTTTCTTGTAATTGTGCGTTATTTTATCGTAGCTACAGAAGCATTACTGACATCGGTTTTATTTTGGGTCATTTTGGCTCACTTGACTGTTGCTTTGGATCAATTCTTGATACGAAAATCTATCTTATGGAAGATTAGTTCATTGATTCTACCGCATAATGGTTTGCTGTATGGAATAATCACTTTCACGATCCGCACGGATTTTGGTGAGTCATTGACAAGTCCATTATTTGAGCCTAATGAAGATTATTAAACATAATCTCAAGTAATATTTTATTTGTACATTATTTATTTGTAATGTTTAAATAAATTTTTACTCGAATGTTTATTCAAATCAGATGAAGAAATAATTCATGCGTATATTGCAAAGTAGGTATAATTATTGTTATAAATAAAAATTGCTGTTTATAGATTGGTTTCATTTATATAACTTAATAACAAATGTATATGCAAAAATGTTATAAATATGCATGTCTAAAAAGAAAAAAATTTTTTAGATATGCATATTTATAACATTGTAACTTTGCATAACATGCATTCCTTATGAGCAATTATTCAAGTGTAAAAATTCAAAGCTGTTTACTAGATAACATTTAAATCACTTGCTCCAGAAAAATATATTGTTTGCACATTCATAATTATAATAATATGTTATATATAAGTTATAATCTACAAATTTTTGTAATCGTATATAGATATATCAACAAGACTGTTTAGGATATGATTTAACATTACAAGATATCGCAAATACAAAATTAATTACATATATAAATAAAGAATAATATGCATTAATGGTGAAGTGTGAGTAATATTATTATGACTTTTATGCTGTGACAGGTGACTATGAAAGCGAAGAATTAAAAAATATCTGGCCTAAAGTAAAACCGCGTAATTACATTAGTCCTACCTCGTATTTATGGCCGCGATGGTTCTCTGAATGGATAATGCTACGAGATACCCATGATATCATTCACTCGACGGAGAAAATTCCTATTAGCATGATTCTATTTGTATGGATATTGCATATTATTTTCTGGTACCTACTGGCGGTATACTTAGATAATGTTAACCCGGGGAAATTTGGTAGCGCAAAGCCCTGGCACTATTTATGCAAAGTAAATAAGAGAAGTCTATAATTTCAATATTATAAAAACAATATTGTTTTTTTTATATTATCTTATACAAATTATGTTTGAGTATGATAGCATTCTTTCTAATATTCAGATTTATCGTTATTACATATTTTTGAAAATATGATAGAACAGGAATTTTTAACTTTTATAAATCTTATACACAAGTATATTATCTAGAAATCTATTTATAACAATGACGATCTAATGATCAGAGGATCGACTAACTGGTCGGCCGTAGAGCACACACCATCTTATATAAAGGTATTATATTATGTTTTTCAAATTTACATATAATTTAAAGCAAAATACTAAGATATTATTAATTATCTATGCAATCACTTTCGAACTTACATTACAAATTAACATCTTAACGTTTTGCTTCTTTATTACTCTACATATACAAAATTATATTTTTTCATTGTTATCATAAATTATGTTAAAATAATTAAAAATCAATAATATATAAAATGATGAAAAACATTTAAATTATTTTAAGGAGTCGGATATTTTATTATTATAAAGAATAATTTGTATGTATATCAATCAAATCCAAACAGAAAATAACTTATGAGACATTAATAACTACTTCTATGTCTTAATTACTTATCTTAATCGGCTCTTTATATAATTGATTTATATATGAAAACAACAGTCGGCTATTCGAGTGAGGTGTATTCGAAAGGAATTTGGCAAAATTGGTGAACGTATGATAGCCTTAAACGATGTAACAATTGACTTTTATCATCAAGAATTTAGCGTCATTTTGGGTCACAATGGATCCGGCAAAAGCTGTTTATTAAAGATTATTGCAGGTACGAAATTAATTTATCATCGACTTTTGTCATTTGATTATTAACTAAAATGTGACAGGAATGTACAAACCGACTCATGGCCACGTTTATTTGGAAAATGAAAGTTCAATATATCCGATTGGTTATTGCCCGCAAGAAAATATATTAGTGCATTACTTGACGACGTTAGAGCATCTCTATATATTTGGCATGGTAAACATTTTTTGTTGTTAAAACTTAAAAATAATCGCGACAATCAATTCCTTATATATTAAGTTATAATTTCAATCAAAAATAAATATTTTAATATTGTAGTCACACAAAGTATTTATTTAATTTATAATATATCAATTTATATATAGAACATTTATATATACTCTTCTCATTAAATAATTATATGTAAATTTTTTAGATGAGCATTTAATTTCAAAAATTAATAGCATATATATATATATACATACAGTACACAATAACGTAAGCTAAATTTATATACTTAAAAAAGATTAAATATTAGCACATACTTATCTAATTGCAAGTAGTAACCAGTTTGCTGACGATGTTTCTAATTAACTGATTTAATATTTGAAAGCAACTAGTTTATCCTTCTCTCAGGCTACTTATATACCATATACATATTAATTGCCACGCAAACAAGATGTAAAAAAAATATAACAGCTTATTGGCCTATAATATATAATAATATGTGAAATACCGTGATGCTATATATTTCTACATAGATTACACATTCTCAAAAATTTTAAATATTAAGTATAAAATTAAATTAATAATTATTTTAATTAATATATTATTTATTTTTTTATTAATCCAAATAGTTTCAGTCATTAAATAAATAATTCAGTTTAAACCATTATTGATAAAGGTTCTCAAATATAACATGTACAACATGGTCAAAATTATTGTTAGATTTGTGGAATTTTGAAAGTGTTAAAATTTATTCGATAACGCAATTCTTATTTTAGATGAAAGGAATGACTTATGAGAACGCTTATCGAGAATCACTAAAGTTATTGGAACAGCTCGATTTAGAGTATGTAAAGGATACAAAAGCGAAAGCTTGCTCTTTTGAAACGCAAAGAAGGATTTGTTTAGCAATGGCACTTATTGGCAATACTAAAGTACATTGTTTATTCATAAATTTAACTATAATGAATTAAAATCAAAGATCAAATTTTATAATGAATAAAATTAATGGTATGGTATTAATGGTATTAATGGTCAATAAATAAATTGGAGCAACATTATTTAATTTAAATTATTAAAATATTATTTCTGACAGATTCTTGTCCTTGATGAACCTACTTATGGTATCGATTCTGAGCATAAAAGACAGATATGGGATTTACTTCTGGTGAGTAGTTTTCTTTGAGCAGATTATTATAATTTAAAATAAAGAAATGTAGCAAATAATCCATAACATTTGGCAGGATATAAAAAGGCATAAAACAATAATAATGGCAACGAATTCCATGGAAGCTGCAGATTTTCTTGCCGATAGGATCGCTATTATTGCAAATGGAAGAATCGAATGTTACGGTTCGAAAATGTATCTGAATCGTCGATATGGTAAGATCTAACCTATTGTATAACTTATTAATTAAAAAGAAATTTTATAAAATAAAATTTATTTATTTATTGACATAGAAATAGGGGGATTTTAAAGAAATAAATTAATTTTTAAGTTGTTGATCAAACTATTTCAAAATTAATTGGAATTATGTAGGAATTGGTTATGTACTAAGTTTATTGGTACAAGAGAATTGCAATGTGGAGCGAATTCATATGGAGATACAAGAGTTTTCAGCAGAACCAATTACTCTGCGAAGCATGATGGGTTTAGTAATAAGATTCGATGTTCCGAGAAACAGTAGATTCACTAAATTGCTCCAACATTTAGAATCTAATAAGGAAGAATTAAAAATTATGTCAGTTACACTGAGTGCTGCTAGCATTGAGGGTCAATTTCTCAGGTATAATCACATTTATTTGCAATATTTTCGTTTTAATTTAAAAGTAGTAATAAATTTTTGCTTATATCAATGTGTCAGAGCTAAATATAATATTTCTTATTTATACAATATGTACCATTAAAAAAGATTATTTTGCGCTTATTTTTTAATAATAAAAAAATAGATTTTAAAAATTAAAAGGTCAGTTAATATCATTGCTAATTTCTCTGTATTTAGAATAAGTTTAGAAAGCCAATTTAAAGAACGTGGTATAACATTATCCAGCAACAAGTACGAGCTTCTTGTACAACGAAGGCGACAACACTTGTTACAAACAGGTAAAATTTTAACAACTGTCTGTTAATTTATAAAATATAAAATATAAAATAGCAATACATTTACTAATAATTAAAATTTCTCCATAATAAATGATGTAAAATAATTTACTAGTATATAATTTTAATATTATATAATTTAATAATATATATAATATTATAAATACTTGATAATGGACGCCATAAACATTATTCTTGATAAAAATACATTAATCTGAAATGTAATTATTAGCTGAACCATGGAAGCGATTGACTGATGATGCTTTATGGCGACAGCAAGTTTTTGCAATGTTCTGTAAGAAATTATTACACATTGCTTCGTCTTGGAAAATGTATATGTTTTCGGTAAATTTTTTATTCTATTCTAAAAGATATTATATAACATATTTTTATAAATAATCCTAGCGCGGTTTCAGATAACCTTGGCGATAATTACTCTCACTGTGACTACTGTGTTCGCCGAGTTTAGCAGTTTTGCGCTCTTTGAATCGATGTAAGTTAATCTTACTTATCTTATAAAATAGATAAAGAGTAATTATTCTCTTGCATGTAAATATAATTATTGCAAACTTTATTATTGTATGTGTACTAAATTACATTTTATTTTATTATGCATAAAACATTGTAAATACATATGTATAACTATATGATAGATAAATTTTATGCATGAGAAATATTTTTATAAAAGTAAACTAAAAAAATTAAATTAGACTTAATTATTACTGTAGCGAAAAGGTGATGAATCTGACGAGTTATACGGACAATAATTTTCACGTGCTATATTACGTGGCTGATGACAAATCCTTAAAAGATTTTCTTGCCACGTTGTATGTTACTGGTCAAGCATACAGTGAAAGGCATAATTATCATATTTCCACAAATATCCCATCCACAGATATTATGATTCAGCCTGACTTGTACTCGATAGAGGTATCGTAGAAAATGCATGCTAACAATTTTACAGTTAATCGATATTTTATGACAGTTTAGGAATCGTTATGTGATGTCCCTCGACATATATGCAGATGGACGTACACAACTTATGTATTCATCCACTGCAGTACATAGTGGACCAATTGCATTAAATCTACTGCATAATGCGTTACTGCGTTACCATTGCGGTTCAGACGATTGTTGGATCAAACTGACTAGTCGACCGTTAATTCAGCCAGGGCAGGTAATATCTCCGATTATCTTTGTTATTAATGATATATATGATAATATCTTCGATATTAATTAAATTATGTTAAAGCTTAGTAATTATACTAGTATTGCTAAGAATAAATACTATTACTCTACACTACAATAAGCTATTTTTTATTGAATTATAATTACATATTTTTGACTCATTTTTTTGTATAAAAGGATTCTTTGTTAAATATTATATAATAATAATTAAAACTGAGATAAAGGAGCATTTCTTAATTTTCAACAAAATGTTTATGCCATTATGTAAAAATTATTTATTCAAATTCAAAAAATGTATATATTTTCTGTCTTCCACAAGTATTCTTAGTATTTAAAAAATTAAAACACATGATATTTCTAGTGGCAACATTTATTGATCCAGCCAAATAGCATACGAAACTGGGAAAACGCCGCTATAGTAATAACTTTGTTTTTTGTTCTACCCTCCATCGATATGGCAATACGAGAACGAAATACACGCTCAAAGATGTTGCAGATTAATACGATCGGTATATCTACGCGAATCTACTGGATCCCTGTGTATATTATTGATTTTCTTCTATATGCGCTCTTCATAATACTCTTCGGAATTGCTATCTTAAATATTTATCGTCGCACATTGCATTTCTCGACTTTAGAAATCGGTAAGAATTTTAAGATGTGCGAAATCATCTCTACTCGTGTTTCATCCTCATTAAAAAAAATCATTTTTATATATCGATAAAGTTTATTAAAAATCAATATTTTTTAATATTTTGCAAATTTTGTAATAGTAGAACAACGTCATGACTCATGAAACATAAATATTACATATTTACAAGTATATATTATACAGAAATATATATAAAATTTAAATCTAAAAATATTTGATCCATTTCGACGTTTCAGTCCAAGTATTGGTGATATTCTTATGTTACGGAGGGTGCACCATTCCATTAGGTTATTGTGTACAATTTTTCACGAAAAAACTGGAAAATGCTTACCTAATCGTGATATTGATCAATACAGTAGCTAGTCAGTAATTTAATGGCTCATTCAAATTTATATAATTATTTAAGAAAATAACATTTAATTTTTTTAGTCCAAAAATATCTTTATTTAAATGTAAAATTTTACAGTATTGTTGGTGAACGGTTCTATTATATTTCCATTGATATTTCGCACACTCAGCAGTACCGGAAAATATGTGTTCGAAGCTCTTGTACATATATTTCCACCATATATTCTAGCTTGTGCTTTAAGCAATTATATTACGCTGAATTTATATAATAGACAATGTAGCTATTTTAATACCTGCGATACAGAATTTTATATTGAAAATCCTTGTTGTCGTAAGTTTATAAGAATTATAATTTTTATAACAAATTATTATTTCTACTATACAACATTAATATTTTAGAAAATTGTGAAGCCAAAGGTTGTCACAAACCGCTAGATATGATACTAATTAAACAATCTGGCTCTGAGTATCGTCACTCAGTTATAGATGACATACTTTTAATGGTATCCCAAATGTTTGCTCTTTTTATATTGCTGGAGATTTTTGAAGAAAAAAATCGTCGTAAGTGGTATAGTTACTCTATGCCTGTCATAAAAGACGATGATATAGAATCGGAAGTCATGGAGGAAAGAAACCGAGTCGAAGAATATATGAAACGTAAAAAGATATAAAAATATAAATTAACTGCATTTATATTACGCTAAAGCTTATGAATTTTAAATAAGTAAATTTTTTATTACTAGTGAATTTTTACTTTTATTACAAAATATTTTCTCTTTTTTTGCATATATAGATCATGATGAAACAAAATCACTTCCATCGCAAATTGCTCTCGTTGGTCAAAATTTGACAAAAGAGTACTCTGGAGAAATGGTAGTTCGAGGGATCAGTTTTAATGTAAGTATTTATCTAATCGAAAGATTTGTTCTTTTTTCTATATCTAATGCAGTATTAAATCTAGATTTCTTATTTAGGTCTACAACCAAGAATGTTTTGGCTTGCTAGGATTTAACGGTGCCGGAAAATCAACGATATATAAAATGCTGGTAGGTCAAACTAAAATGTCGGCTGGAAAAGCGGTGATATATGGACATGAGTTCACAAGAAATCAAGATATGGTAATCATTTTATTATTCTTACAAAAATATGATTACATTATTATTATCAATTTTAATTACAAATTATCATTACAAGTAAATAAGAAATCAACACTAAGCCATTTAACGAGAAACATCACTTTTCCTAGTCTAGCATTTTACAAAAATAAATTTTCTATTTTACTTTCTAAATAATATTATATAATCCTCATAAGAATATAAATTAATTCTTTCTATTTCAAAAATTTTGTCAAGTTTGTAGGTATGATTGCATACTGTCCACAAATTAATGGACTGAGCGATTTTATGACAGGAAGACAATACTTACAACTTCATGCGGCACTTCGTGGTGTTCCATTCAAGCGTATCAATGACGAAGTAAACAAATGGCTAGATGTATTAGGTAAAGATATACAAATTAAAAATAAATTTAAAAATACTTTAAATAAAATCTTCGTTTCATTTAAAATGACTCGAAGTTATTAAATTATTTTTAATTGAATTATATAATTCAATTTCTAGACATGTTAGATTTTGAGAATCTAAAAATTGCTCATTGCTCTTGGGGAGTTCAAAGAAAACTTTGCATACTGCAAAGTTTTGTTGGCGATTTGCCGATGATATTTATGGACGAACCTACTGCTGGAATTGACATAATGACCAGACACGCAGTCTGCGAAATTTTGCATCAAATACGGGAGATGGGGAGATCTATATTAATCACTACTCACAGGTTAGTTAGAAATTTAATAAACAAAATATATAATATATATAAATTTGATTTTATAAATTTCAGTATGCGAGAAGCAGAAGCAATGTGTTTGCGTGTTGGTATTATGATTAACGGTCAGTTTACTGTAATTGGATCTTGCGAGGATCTAAGAGCAAAGTATGGTCGTAATTTTACTTTGAATATTAAAATAGTTCCGGGATACCAACTTGCGAATCTCGAGAAGATCAAGAAAATCATTGATGAAACCTTTCCAGCAATAAAATTCAAAGACAGTTATTTGGTAAGCGAAACATAATTTATATTTCGATTTCATTTATTATTCGATAATCTTGATCAAACATGTTTGGCAGATTTTTGTCAAATATATAAAACGAAATTTATATAAAATACATCTAATTTTACATCGCGATAGGGTGTTCTTAAATATGAATTGAAGAGTGGTATTTCATACAGTTATATATTTGATAAACTCGAAAAGTTAAGGCAGAGATACATGTGGATCATAGACTTTTCAGTTACTCAGCCATCGATGGATGAAGTATTCTTAACTTTAGCAAAACAACAAAGGAAATCTAAGAAATTAACACTTTTCAAGCGACTACATTCGTGGATTATACATATTATGCGTCAAAAATAAATCAATTTTGTTATCACATAATTCTTTGTATATGTAACTATGTGCATGCTTTCTATTATTGTATAAATATTATTTTTTTATTCTGTACATCATATTTGCTTTAGCAAGATTAATATTTATCTATTAATATTAAGTTTTATCTATTATCTCTAACATATTGTTAGAGATAATTGATAACATATTGTTAATTCAACACAATTGAACATATGTACCGTATGAAGATTTACTTGCCAATATCGTATTAACATTTGCGACATAATTGTAGCTATTTAAATATACAAATAAAAGTGTAATAAAATTGATCGCTGTTGTTCCCTGTTGACGATAACGTATATATATACACGACAGACATTTTTAAATACCTGCATTACTTTTTCGAGCTATATGACTTTAACATTTTTTTACAAAACTCAATTCCTTTTTGTTCACACAATTTAATTCCTTCGTTCTTCCTCCAAAAAATCATCTCACGCTGTATTCTACCTCGATATTTTCTACGTTCTCTTTTTCAGCACTAAGTAACAATTTCCATTTCATCTTCATCCAAAGAAATCGCGAATTGTATTTCACTCAAGTTCGTTTTCAAACTTCCATCTCGTCAGCAAAGAAATTGCTCCAAAATTTCCTCATCTTCGTCATTCTCACAATCAGACATTTTTTTCCTTATATTCATGTACTTCTATATTATCTTCGTCAGTCACCATAATTTTTTGCCAAATAAATTCAACATGCGAGTTTATGATCTGCATAAATGCCGGACTCAAATTTTTCTTCAAGAATGGTATGAAATACATATTCAATCTTCTATGAACAAATGGCGACTTTACTTTTATATTATTCGAACTCGCAAACAGCTTGTAAGGTCTTGTTTCATCAGAATGATAATGCAAATACATTATCACGTCATGTACGTCATCAGTATAAACATCTTTTACATTGTACATTGTCAATTCAATTAAAGTAACATCATTATTGTGACACACATAGCCGTTTTGAATCTTCAAAAATAGATTCTGAAAATAATTAATTTAATTAACTCATTATATATTAATAAATAATAAGCATGAAAATTTTTCCATAATTATTGTAATAAACATAACATTTTAAATATTGCATTTTTAACATATTAAGAAATAAGTAAATTATAATTATAATTAAAGAGGATTTTGTTTCTTATTGATATCTATACAGATACTTAGTTCTTTTTCTAATTACCTTCAACTCATTAATCTGATTTAAGCGACAAAAATAGCAATCGATGTTGTACTTGCGATTCTTTAAGAAATGCTTCACATTATTCAAATTGTCAATAGGATAATGCAATAATATGTTACGCAAATCGATGAAATCAGGTAAAACACATTTTCCTAACTTTCGTTGGCCATTCTGATCTATCAATATCTCTATCGTGTACAAATCATTCTTCATGATGTACTCAGAGTTAGATATTTCAAAAATAAATCTCGAATCTCGTTTGAAATCGATGCACTGTATTTTTGCAAACTGATAAATATTGAAGTATAATTCCATTTGTATAACGTCCAGTTCGTTATGAGATATCGTAGGTGTATCATCGTGCAATGATTTTAATGATTCTTTTGTAATTTGAGATTGATCGAGTTTGGGAGTTTCAATCGCACTTTCTAGCAGAGAAATATACGTTTTCAACATAGAGATTGTTTCCAACAGTTCATATCTTGTTTCTAGGTTGGATTCTAAATTAAAAATAACTTCATAAATTTCTACGTCACTTTCATCCTGCTCGTTAAGTACGTTCCAAATAAATTCATCTTGGAATTCACTAATCTGCAGCCATGCCAAAGTCAAATCCATTTTCAAGAAAGATTCGAAGTACTTATTCAATCTTCTAATTAAATTTGGCGATGGTACTTCGATGTCATCTGTAGTTGAAAACAATTTGTAAGGCCTTGTTTCGTCAAGATTATAGTGCAAATAAAGTATAACATCATAAAATTTTGTAGTGTCCATATCTTTTACTCCAAGCATTGTTAATTCGATTAAACTTATATTAGTATCACAAGATACATAAGCGTTTTCCACTTTTAAAAATAATTTCTAAAAAAATAAAAAATTTAATTAATTTACTTATCATATTAATAAATAAATCTTTTCCATTTTGTTTACGTCTGATAATATAAATGTTATTATAAATGCAAAATCTACAATACAATACTTTTAGTGAAGCGTTAAATCAAAAATATTTTATTTTTTAACAAATATTTTATTTCTTATTCTAATAATTCTTTAATCACCTTCATCTGATCAATCTGTTTTTGACGGGAAGAGTAAGCATCAATATGACGCTTACAACTCTTCAAAAAATACTTCACGTTACTCAAATTATGAATAGGATATTGCAATAATATGTTTTGCACATTGATAAAATTAGGCAGTATACATTTTCCTAATTTTCCATGACCATTGTCGTCTATCAATATCTCTATCGCGTACAGATCTTTATTTGCAATATCCTTGGCGTTAGACATTTCAAAGACACATTTCGAATTTCGCTCGATCTTTATGCATGGTATCTGTGTGAATCGGGAAATTTCACAGCATAATTCCGTGTTCCGTTTCCAGCACAATTGCAAACTTAATATATTGCAGGTTGTTGTAGCTCCATTTCGCAACAGTTCCGATTGTATTTTTGCCAATTGTAATCGTTTAAATATGGGAGTTTTAAACTTGCTTTCTAGCATAGAGATATGTGCCTTCAATATACCGACCTTTTCCAATAATATATCTTTGCCTTTTTGAGACAACTCTAAATAATCAAAAATTTCTCATTTGACTAACAAACCGCATCATATATTTCAATTGATTAAGCATACATTATAGAAACAAGAATATCAAAATTATAAAATTTTATAACACTAAGCTAATTAGATTTTATTTTAAAAATAAAAGAGAAGTTACCTGCATAGATAAAATTATCCGTTTCCATATCCGACGAAGATATTTATTCTTCGTAAGTAAATAAAGATATAACAAATGTTCTTAATTTTTACCTAATTTTAGTTAAATTCTGCATATGTCTGAGAGTAAATATAAGCTGTTCTTATCCACTTATTCATTCAACGCACCGACTATAACGAACATAGAATTGTTATTGAGTGAAATTGTACATTCGACACAGCAATTCGCGTTTATGTACGTATGTACATGTTATTCGGGAAAGGTGATGTTTATAAACAAAAATAAATTCGTTCTACTGTATTATATTTCCATTAGTAGACAATCTATTTTACCTACACTTATATTTTAGTTTTCTCACAAAATAGAAAAATTTATATTTAATGATAAATTTTGGCACTTAAAATCCTTTGGCGCAGTTTGATTTAAGATTCCTTGTTGAATATTTCTTCTAATATAAATAAAAAATCCGCCGCAACATTCAATCTGCGATGTTGTAAACTGATTCATCGACGATCGTTCTTGTCGGTGTTCTGCGATTATTCTCGAAACATCAGCTCTTTTCTTGCCAAGCACAAATATATTTATCCACTGCAGTTACAGTATTCTGCAGTGTTTCGTTGATGGAGAACATTTTGAATTTTCTTTTTGGACAAAACTAATTAATTAAAGAAAAATATTAAAGAAGGAGTTTAGCAATTATAATAACTATTTCTTTTCTTTATGACATATATTGTTTAGATTGCATCTAATAAACTCAAAAATGTTACTCTGCAGCTTACCAGTTATTGATAAATTACCAATTGCGACTCAAATATATTTCTTCAATATCTACATGTATGCATCTATAAATTATAAATTGTATGTAATAGTACACATCGAAGAATATCCTATTTATGAATAATAAATAAAAATATTTTCTCACATTTATAAATTATTTAGATAAAGTTTTCACAATAAAATATGTAAAATATATATCTTAACGAGTAATAGATCATATATCTATTCTATGTATTTACTCCAAGCATAATGCGAATTATCTGAGCTAGAACTGCTCATAGTTACATAGATATTTGATAAATTATTTAAACGTCTTTATATCGTAACTTTTTGCGCTCTTCGAACGAATGATTAATGAAACGCATGATGATTAAAGCGCAAAGAGCGCAGCGTGGCAATGCACTTCTATCACAAACATTGTTAGTAGTATTATATAAAACGCGACTATCGATCACGCTTATGTCTCGAGCGACGACATCGGTCGTTCTCTTCCTCTTTCACGCGAAGAAAAGTACGATAACGTGCGAAAGTGTATCCGCGAGCACCGAGACACGCGCCCATTTACGCGAACGTAAATAAACGAGGCGCATTGTTATCTCTCGATGATGGACTGTCGGTGGGGAGGGAGCGAGTATTATCTGTCCGAACTTTGACCGCGAGAGAGAGAAGTTACCCCGGCGAAAAATCTGTTCCCCCTCGCCTCCCTGGTCTCGCGATAAAGCCCAACCCGTCAACCCTCCGTCGTTCCGACCACTTAGACACCCGTGCGTGCACCGTGACGTCGATTATACCGGTCATTAAATCCCGATGCGACTAGGAACCGCATCGAGGCCGGCAACACCTGACGCGGCCTCTAATCGAAAGGAGACAATCGCGGCCGAGTCACGGAAGAAGGCACGGCGACGCAATTACGCGACCCGTAATGACACGAAATCTGGATACTTAATGACACCGACACGGATCTCTGTCTCTGTGTCGAAAAGCAAATTTTAATTCTCACGTCTTCTCCGTGGCGCCGCGCGAGGAAATAAATCTCTACGAAATTCTCAACAATAATCATAGAGCGACTCAGCCATTTGCGTCATAATAATAGTCTGCGCGATCGGCGTAATTTTTTTCGCTGTTCTAAGGTCGCTCCGATAATATTTTTTCTCTCCGTTTATTCCTGTAATGCGCGACGTTCTCGGTAACGATTTATTGTACGAGGAATAAATAAAGGAACGTGGATTTCATAAAAAAAAAAATACGTAAAACATTTCCATCCGATTCGTCTCTGCCCCGGGAAAAGTTTATCATCGTCATCGTCTCGAGCATAGCTTTTTTCTTTTTCCACGGCAATATCTACCGCGGCCCTTTGCTAATTAACGGTACCGCATTATTGGTAGACACTGTAAATACGCCGACGCGATATGCCATTAATTTTGCGCACAGCTGCGCGCGCTTGTGTGTCGCTAACATTGTCTTCTCTTCCTCGCGACCGAAGGAAGAAGAGGAGACAGACTGACCCGACTGTCTACCAGATATCAGCCGGACTGATAAAACGGAATTGTAAACACGGCATGCAATTCCCGCCGAGATGAGAGCGCGTAAATCAGGGATGTAACTTCCACGCGAACGGTCCTCAAACTTCAAAGATACGAATCTTATGATACAACGCAAACGGATATATCGATAACGTTAAATAATTAGACGTTACAAAATATTTCATTTAAGCAGTAGATAATCCGTTAATAACGATAGGTCCTGTTGAATTAATGAAGAAGAAATATAGAAGGATAGAAGGCGCCTTCTTCTCCCCCCGAGCAGTGCCCCGCCGGTATCTTTCGGGAGCAACAAGCTAATCTCTTCTCGTGCAACAAAAATGAAGCGATGCCTGCGGCGAGGTTAATTAGCAAAAATCATGGGGGAGCAGATAAAATAGTTCTCTTTCTCTCTTTCCCTGCTTCCCCATCTCCGTCTTTCTCTTCCGCTGGAATCCCTCGTCGCTCCTCTTTCCGCTTTAAGTCATCCCGCTTTCTTCTTCTCCCACCGTCGCCGCGTCGCTTTCGTTAAATCGAAGACGGGAGGGGAACTCCTATCGAATAAAAGGCTTTTCGTCTGCGGCCGGCGACGAAGCCGACTGCAATAAAAGCTTAATTTATAAGGTGACCTTTGACCTCGCCTTGGTAAACGAGAGGGGTGAGCTGCTATCTTTACATAAGCACGGACAAGTACGATGTTAAAAACAGGCATCTGCGAAAAAAAAGATGGGACACGGATAAAATAACGAAAATTTGCAGTTTCCTAAAAAAAAAGTTACATAATCGCTCGTGGACAATTATTAAATAAAATAAATGCTATAAAAATTTAGATTAAAGTCGTCCGCGATATTGCATGCTCGAAAAATCGCGTTGTCTAATCGAAGGCGAAACGAACACGATGAGAAACCATTAGGGGAGAACACGTAACGCGACCGTAATTTCGGATTTTTGTTTCCGAGTGAAAAGCCGGTGTAACCCTTTAATTTCGATGGTTTCGGAGTCATCGGCCGCGCCCACGACTCGACGTGGCGGTCCCCGGGGGAATGTGAATGCCGTTGATTGTGGCGGGAACGGGCTTCCGGCTCCGTCGCCGAAGCCGCGGCCGAAACTCAAACGGCATGTAATCCCTCGTTATATCCCGGGTCGCAAGAATTATCTTGCTTAATGTAGGCGCAATTGCGCGTACCGTCGATAATAAAATGGACAGCGCGTCGTTAGTTCCCTTCGCGCCGTTCGATTACATTGCTGATTACCAGCAAATTACATACTAATATTGCCTTTGATATTGCGTACCGCTATTTTTTTGTACAATTCCCACGCCGGCCTTTGCATGGCCCATGAAAATGCTAACATGTTGCATTAAGCGTACCACTTTTACTGCTATTTATTGAAAAAAAGTATATAGAAAAGTATTTCATACTTGATTCTACATCTTTTATTTATTTATTGTCTGTTGAAATCGATACCATCTGTATAAGGTATATGTAAAGAAAAATACAATTTATTATAAACATATTTTATAATTATAGCTAGACAAAAGTGTCGGTAAAAGCGATTGTTCATGAAATTATGACGGTCATAGGGCGATATGAACTGGCACTTCCGGTCCACGGGAACCGGAACTGCACGCATAGTCGATTCGCTGTCGTGTCGCGGATGCCCCCCCCC